>JAEQBH010008781.1:0-99852 GCA_016808115.1 Tetrastigma voinierianum
AATCCAGACAAAGGAGATGTAACGTCCTGATGCGCCACTTCATCACTTTACTTACGATAAAATCAATTACCAATGCAAATACAAATACGTTTCCAATACCGTAGCTCTATGCTACTTGTTTTTAGATACCATTCAAATCATATTGCAATTTCTCATTTAAGACACATTTCACATATTCAATGAAAATATATACATATATACTAATTCAACTTAAAGGGGGCCCATCCTTTTGTTTTCAATACACATTTTCCATTAAACATGGCAGTACATGCCAATTTGGTCCATTTACCACCCTTATATATTACGACATTATAAGCCGTTTCAATACCAAAATTTACAAAACGAAATTAGAGTTCATTTTTTTGAAATATAGTTTCAATGCAAAAATAGTCTAACCAAATTCATTGTATGCATGTGACGGAGCTTTACTTTTCCTCCTTGTGGCTTTGATGATGACTCTGAATCTTAGTGGCCCTTGTCTTTGTACCTATTCTCTCGTTACCTGCACAATGGTAAAAACAACGCGCTAAGCATTTTCATGCTTAGTGGCTCTATAGTTTTCTCTCCTATTTTAGTTTAATTCAAATCATGCAATTTTTCTAAACCATGCTTTTGGATCTTTTTGAATGATCAATGCAATACAATACATATATTCATTTCATATACATTCATATACAATTTATTGATCATTCCAAATATGCACTTTCATATGCAATAAATCATTCAAAAACACACCATGCATTTCACTTTTTTTCTTATCATTTCACTTGCCCTTAAATGAATTTAATCTATGCTTTCGTGCACAGATAACTTAATCACCTAAGATGGTCCTACCGGGTTGCAAGCCTAAGATATAAAAGTTTTATAACACAAGATCGTCCCGGGCTGGCCGCTCGACTGGTTGCCAAAATCAATTGCGGAACACTACGTATATCGCCCTCAACCGGGCTATGGATCGGAGTGACACATCATTACGTTTGGTGCAGTACTGCTTATTTGACCCTTTTTGGTATACCAGTCTATCTTTAACTCGAATTATAACGGTTAACATTCTATTAAGGGCATTCAAATCTTTCATAGCAAAATACAATGTAGTATATACATCTTTATACAAATAATTCATTTTTCCAATGCTCATGCAAATTTTCATATGAAAATCATTTCACAATTATTAGCCTCAAATCAATTAAAACGCTTCAATATGTAGTTTATTGAAAATCATTTCAATATTAGAACAATGATCGTAAGACTTGAAATAAGAAGATATTGAATGGAGAACAAACTCCAAAATGGAAATACAAGAGAGAATCGAGGAACAAACCTATAAGCTTGTTGCACTTTGATTCCAATCTTCGGAATCTTGATCAATTCGGGCTTTCCTCCTCGTCAGCCCCTATTCTAATACAATTTACAATCATATCAAGTAGTCCGGGGTATTCTCAGGAGTTCTATGAGTTTACTTTACCCACTCTTCCGATACATTGTCTTTCTGTTTCTTCCCATTTTCTCATCCTCTTAGACATTTCTATCATTCTATTTTAGCTAATGAGGGCAAGAAATAATAAGCTTCGCTCAACGACTGATCACCTGAGGAAAAGCGAACGAATATTTCTTTTTCATATAATCTGTATACTTGTAAGAACCTTTTCATTCACTTAATAGGATCCTTATTAGTCCAATGGATGATGGTTAGAATTATTGGAAAAGAAGAACCAAAACCTAACTTGTAGGTATGCCTAGGTAGGCGGAGCATTGCTACGCCTAGGCGGACCCGGAAAAAATGCATAAACCCTATCTTGGTTCCGCCTAGGCGAAGGAGCCTCTGCCTTGGCGGAGCTCTACACTCAGGGAAGGCACTCCTACGCCTGGGGGCGTAGGGAGGCCGGCCGATGCGTAAATTGGCCATTTTTTGCCCTTCTCACAGGAAGTTTTTCTTTCCAAACCAAAACCAACAATGAAATCTTACCCAATACAACCCCAAAATGAAATACAACCTTTCAAAACACTTTTATACCACATTTGAGGTTTTATTAAACCCAAACACAAGTAGAAAGGGGGTTAGGGTTTGGTTTTTCTTACCTTAAACCTTGATTCTCCTTCCTTTCTTCCTCCTCCTTCTTGATCAACTTATCCCTTTATTATATGGAGAAGAAAATCAAAATTCCCTATCTTCTTCTCTCAACCAAGCCCTAGCTCTCTTTCTCTCTCTCTTTCTCTCTCTCTCTCTCTCTCTCTCTCTCTCTTTAAACATATGAAACGCCCATTTTAAAAAATCAAATGGTCTAAGTACCTTAAGTCTCCATAAGGTCTTGCTCGCTTTGCCCATAAATTCCTATTTCCATTTTTCTCTATTTTAATCCTTCATTTAATCTCTATTTTCACTTCATTTCATTCTCATTTTAACATTTACACTCCTCGTTTATGACCCTTAGGTCCTCATTAGACATTTTTACCAAATTTATTTGGCTCCTATAAAATTTCTGGGTTTTTATCATTTTTCCATTTTTAGCAATTTAAACGCCAGAAAAATATAATTTGATTTATTTTACATCCTGAACATGTTATAAAAACTGTTAGGGTATTTTTAGGGCGTTGGAGGAGATCTCAATCCTTTGAAGATCAAATGCTGACATTCATGGGAGAGAATAAGAGGCTGTTGAATATTCATGATGAGTTAGTAGTATTTCAAGCAAACACAAATGTGTTTCAAGCCAACACTAATGCCTCTCTAAAAAATCTGGAGACACAAGTAGGGCAGTTGGCCCTAGCAATATAGAACCAGTCCAAGGATGCCTTCCCAAGTGATACAAAGAAGAATCCTAAGGATTGTATGGTGGTAACTCTGAGGAGTGGCAGAGTTGGAAATCAGAAAAGAAGATGAACAGAAAAAGACTGAAAAGACTGAGGAAGAAGAAACTAGAAAAGAGGACAAGTTGAGCAACAAAATTGGTCAAGAGATTCGAGAAAGAAGAGGTGCGTACTGCAAAGGTGTGGTGAAAAGTAAAGACTCGAAAAAGAAGAGGAAATGCAAGCCTACATGCCTACTATTCCATTCCCTCAGAGACTTTAGAAAGCAAAAAAAGAGGAGTAGTTCTCTAGATTCTTGGATATATTCAAGAAATAGAGATTAATATAACTTTTGTTGAGGCATTGGCCCGCATGCTTAACTATGCTAGTTTCTAAGGACATTCCGAAAGTAAGAAAGCGCGAGGTCACGGAAGAAGGAGCGCACCCTGACGTACCCACCTATAGTGAAGTGATCCAGAGGAGTCTACCAGTGAAGATGCAGGATCCTGATAGCTTCACCATTCCCTGTACAATTGGGAAAGTTTAATTTAAAAAGGCTTTGTGTGATTTAGGAGCAATCATCTACTTGATGCCACCGCAAGAGGAAGAGACAGAGCCTGGGGGGGAGCTTCACCACAAATATGACCCTACAAATGGCAAGATAGGACTATGGCACAACCAGAGGGAGTCCTTGAAGATGTACTCATCAAGGTGGGGAAAATTTATTTTTCCCTACGGACTTTGTAGTTTTGGATATGGAGGAAGATACACAAGTTCCACTACTACTTGGAAGACCTTTCCTGGCTACTAGAGCTGCCTTGATAGATGTGAAGAAATGAGAACTCACTCTTAAGGTGGGAGAAGAAGCAATACACTTCAACCTAAACAAAAGCCTGAAATAGTTTGAATGTGAAAGTACAGAATGTAAGACTGTAGAAAAAATAATTCTCATAAGTCCTGAACTGATTTTTGGTTGTAATTTTCAGAATTCAATCAATGAAAATGAGATGAATTTCCAGTATCTTGAGGATCTTGATTGTGAATTTTGAATTCCAAATGTGATTTAAAAGAGATACCTTGGGCTTGAATGAGAAATAGTAAAGAAAATCTAGCAAAGATTGAAGAGAATCCAAAAGAAATAAACAAGTGCAGAAGGTTAACTCAAGGAATTACCCGCACACTCAAGTATGCTTTCCTAGGACCAGAAACAGTAAAACTTGTGATTATATCAGTTGCATTAATTGTGCTTGAAGAATAGAAACTGCCGAAGATTCTCAGAAAATACAAGGAAGCATTTGCTTGGTCAATAGAAGATTTGAAAGGAATCAATCCTTCTATTTTCATGCATAAAATCCTCTTAGAGGAAAATGCAAAGACCTCCATTGAACATCAAAGAAGATCGAATCCAATAAATGGCAAGTCACGTAAAAGAAGTATTGAAATGGCCGAATGCAAACTTTATATGCAATCCGACAAACTCTTGTGAGCCCAGCTTTGGATGTGACCAAACTATATAAAATACAAATTTATAACACCATTACCACAGACTATATGCTAATCCCCAATAAAGGCACTTAAAATTGTTCGCACTAAAATAACTTCAGATGCTCATAAGAAAATGAACTTGTCAATTAATTCATTAAAGATTTAGTTTGGTCTTAATGCTGCAAGTGCATATGTCGTACAAGTAATAAAAGTGGACCTGTAAGTCCTGATATTGTTCCCACAGAGATTGAAAAGAATTTAAAATTCAACTACTCCAACTACTCAAGTTCCACACTATTCGAATCTCCATTCAATAGAAGTTTTAGTAATTGAACTATGATTCTACAATTTTAAAATGCCCAAGATCTATAAGAAGGAAAAATTTAAATCCTAAACATAATTGGACTGAACTGCATTATTATTGAAATGACACTAGGATTTCACCGCCGTGAAAGTACTTTCACCCCAGATCATAATCTAATTCGATTCTATCATAAATTGGAATCTGAAATTGTCAAAGAGTCTAGGTAGCATAGTTTGGATTTCTCCATAAATCATACTTTTCACTAATTAGAGATTCATGTTCATTTTTGAAACATGTTTCTAATCAATTACTTGTAATCATAATTTCTTTATAAGATCTGGGAATTTTTCTTTTCCAATACTTCATACCCATTTCTTATGACTGAAGATTTCTTGCCTCCTAAGACAGGGCCATTGCCCGATTTCTACACGATAGAATGATTTTTTTCATCCTTGAGATCTTAAAGAGTTCTCCCTACCTTAATTAGATCTAAGCTAACACAGGATCAAGATCATTCCTCCGCACTGCGATGGAGGTTCATTTCTAATTAATTAAATTGATAGATCAGTAAACTAATTCTCAAAACCATGAGTAAATTGAAGATTTATCTAAGCAATCTCAGAGCTCATTAGCGTTTCATCAATATTAGTCTAGCATACCCTCCTTAAGTAACTGATCCAAGTTTCGTGATCCTTACATCTCGTGTCACTTAGAGGGCCTCTTGGAAATCAGAGCCAGATAATGGTCATTTTATGGGTATAAGTTTCTATTATTGGGAGCAATTCACTACATGAACATCACCATTCAAATAATTTCAAGGCTCTCAACCTAGGAAAATTATTTCTAATTGTGCGGAAAAGACCATAACTAACACTGCATCTTTCTCAATGGAAGTCAGGAGCTCGAAAACTGGATTACAGTGAACACTGAAATACTGATCAAGAAAATTCCACTGCAACTGCAATCAACTGAAGAAATGAATTCCAGCTTTTATCTAGATTTCATTGGATTCAGACAGTAATCGGAAGTGAACTTCAACAATTTAGCTCAACTTCTAAACTTATGAACACCAATCGCTTTCAAGTATAGTAAACAAATAAAAATTCTACGCTAAGTCTGTTCACTAAGAAAAGAAAAATAAAAAATAAAAAAATAAAAGAAAAATATAATACAAAAGAGTCCTCGCCTCCTGCACGCTTGGCTCTGCCCTCCGACCCGACCGACCACCTCACTTTCTCAAATTGTTTCTATTTATGTGAGCCCCATAAGTTCGGGGCCCTAAATTCGGTGGCATTACGAACTCCTAAAATTATGGCCTAGATTGCATTCTCCGCTAGACCTGAGTTTCCTGTCGCAACAAAGTTTTAATTCTTCATCGTATGTCTCGTGCATCATATACGCTTGTCGCGACCTGCTCAGGCTCCTTCTTAGATTCCGTTGTGGTAGAGTTTTCGTCGCAACAAAGAATCTTTTTTTCAAAGATATCTATTCATCGCGATAGATCTTTCTTTGGCTCCTTAACAATCTGTCTTGCAAAGTCTGTTGTTCTAACCATTTTATGCCGCGACAATCTTATGTGTGGTTCCTAGAACAGTTATGTTGCGACATCGACAATTGTGTCGCGACAGTGATTCTTGTGCAGCTTCTACAAATTGGTGTCGCGACCTAGTTTTTATGTCGCGACATCATTTCTTTTTGGTTCTTGTTGCAAGGATGTTTCCTGTATTGTCAGCATTTCTATAGCGACCAGGAAAGTATGTCGCGACAGAGTCTTGTCACCACTTAACCTGATTTCTTGTTGCAATCTTCATTTGGATTCGCGACATAGCCTCTTTGGTGTTGTCGATGTTTCACGCCGCGAATTCGCTTTTATGTCGCGATAGGAGTTTTCTATATTTAGCTTATCTTTTTGTCGCAACCTTAAGATCCATGTCACAACATAGAAACATCTCTTTAGCTTGAAGTATGTTGCAACATTGGATTCTTTTATTGTGACCAGGTCAGTTCACTAAGCAAGCATCACATGTCGCGACCTTGTTTATCTGTCGCAACCAGAGTTTCTTCTTCTTTCAGCGTCGAGACATACATCACCTTGTTGCAACAGATACTTCTTTTTTTAGTGTCGCGACATACATTACCTTCTTGCGACAGAGGTCTTTCTTTGAAGTTCTTCTTCTGTCTCAACAAGCTTTTCCATGTTGCAATAATCAGTGTCGTGACAGAAGATCCTTTGTCGTGATAGAAGTTCTTCTTTCTGCCTGTTTCATTTGTCTTGATAGGAGCTTCTTTGTCGCGACAAAGTCTTCTTGGTGTTGACATCCTACTGAAAAACCTTGTCGCAACATAAACTTTCTTTGTCTGAGCTGAATTGTTAGATTCTTCCTATTTTCTGTCACGACACGCTGTCTTTTGTCGTGACACACAAAACTTTGTTGCGACATAGACTGCTGCAATTGCTACTTTTCTCTTCTTTCTTGTTGGAATTTTCTCATTTTTGAATTAAAACTTGCAAAACACCAACTTGGTGAATATTCCATAATTTGGCATTAAAACAGATATGAATATACTAAAAATAAGCTAGAAAAATGGATTAAAAATAGATGAGTTTAAGACTCATCACCAGTTTATGTGGTTCCCAAGCGTGGATTCACTCAGAATCGTAAATGAGAAGAATGAATTGGACCTACAAGAACTGTGGCAGGGTGGAGGGTGTGCATTAACTACATAAAATTGAATACTGCAACCAGAAAGGATTACTATCCTTTGCCCTTTATTGATCAAATGTTGGACATGTTAGTAGGACACCCCCATTTCTCTTTTCTTGATGGATATTTTGGATATAGCCAAATTGCCATAGCCCTTGAGGACCAAGTGAAAACTACATTTACATGTCCTTATGGCACCTTTGCTTTTAGAAGGATGCCATTTGGATTATGTAATGCTCCTGCCACCTTTCAAAGATGTATGATGTCTATGTTCTCAGATTTGGTGGAAGAGGCTATGGAAATCTTCATGGATGACTTCTTAGTATATGGATCCAATTTTGAGAAATGTTCAGAAAATTTGGAAACAGTATTTCAGAGGTGCCAAGACAAGAATTTAGCTCTAAATTGGGAAAAATGCCATTTCACTGTAATAAAGGGTTGTCCTGGGGCATAAGATTTCTGTAGCTGGCTTAGAAGTGGACTAAGCAAAGGTTTATGTCATAAAAACTCTCTTGCCACGTACAACAGTTAAAGGGATAAGAAGTTTCCTAGGACATGCTAGATTTTACAAGAGATTTATAAGGGACTTTTCAAAAATCTCTAGACCATTATGTAGATTGTTGGAAAAAGATGCAAAATTTGATTTTGATGAATCATGTAGATTTGCATTTGAAGAAATTAAGTCCATATTGGTTACAACTCCCATCATGGCAACACGTGATTGGAACAAAGAGTTTGAAATAATGTAAAAAAAAAAAAAAAAAAAAAAAAAAAAAAAAAAAAAAAGTGGGATGCAGTGACTTCAGAATGGGAGTGATTGGGACACAGAACTGAAAAGATATTCAAGGCCATATACTATGCTAGCAAAACCTTCAATGAGGCACAAGAGAACTACTTTACCATAGAAAAGGAGATGTTGGTAATGGTGTTTGCTTGTGAAAAATTCAGGCCTTACATATTGGGGTCCCATGTTATCATATACACTGATCATGCTGCAATTAAATATCTGATGGCAAAGAAAGAGCCAAGACTGATCAGATAGGTATTGCTACTGCAAGAGTTTTATTTAGAAATCAAAGACAAGAAGGGTAGTGACAATTTGATAGCTGATCACTTGTTTAGATTAGAAAGGCCTATTGAAGATGAAAAGGGAAATGAAATAATATAAAATTTTTTTTCTGATGAGTAGCTTTTTTAGTTATCAATCCTAGTACCCTTGTATGTTGATATTGTGAATTACTTAGCCTGTGGAATTATGTAGCTACCAGGAGAAAAGAAAGTTGAGAATTGATAATAGATTTTATATATGGGATGATCCACTACTTTTCAAAAGAGGAGCAGATTTGATTATCAGGAGATGTATACCAAAATCAGAACAAGGAAAAATTCTTGATGAATGTCATGCATCACCATATGAAGGACACTTTGTAGGAGATAGAACAACCCATAAAATTATCCAATCAGGTTTTTATTAGCCTACCCTATTCAGAGATTATTTTGAATGGGTGAAACATTGTGATAAATGTCAGAGAATGGGCAACATAAGCAGAAGAAATGAGATGCCCCTGCAAGGAATCTTGGTGGTGCAAAATTTTTGATGTCTGGGGGATAGACTTCATGGGACCTTTCCCATCCTCATTTGGAAATTTATACATTCTCCTAGCTATGGATTATGTATCCAATGGTGGTTAATATTTGTCCCGCAATGATGCTAGCACAAGTAAGGGGTTCATTCAAAGAAATATTTTGAGCATATTTGGATCACCCAAAACAGTCATTAGTGATGAGAGAAGCAATTTTTCAAACAAAGTGTTTGCAAAACTCATGAGTAGATAAGGAATCAGACATGTAATGGAATTAGCTTATCACCCTCAATCAAATGGGCAAATTGAGATTTCCAATAGGGAGATAACGAAGATTCTAGAGAAAACAGTGAACCCAAGTAGAAAAGACTAGTTTATAAAGCTAGATGATGCATTGTGGGCTTATAGAACTGCTTAAAAAACTCCTATTAGAATGTCCCCTTACAGAATTGTATTTGGGAAGCCTTTTCATCTCCCTCTTGAACTTGAATATAAAGCTATGTGGGCCATCAAGAAATTGAACTGTGACTTCCAAGCTGCTTAAGAGAAGAGATTACTCAAAATGAGTGAACTGGAAGAGTTGAGGAATGGAACTTATGATAATGTCATAATCTACAAGAATAACACAAAGAAGTGGCATGATAAAAAAATTATGAGGAGAGAATTCAAAGTAAGGGAGCTAGTCCTGCTGTACAATTCCAAGCTCAAGCTATTTCCACGAAAACTAAAGTCAAGATGGATTGGTCCTTACACAGTAGTTGCAAGTACACCCTTTGGAGCAGTAACACTGAAAAGTAATTCTGGAAATGAGTTTAAGGTGAATGGTCAGAGATTAAAGAATTATCTTGGAGGGAACATAAATGAAGATTAACTCTAGATTTAGAAGAGATGGAAGAATTTTGCTTAAAAGTGAAAGCATTTTGCAAATGTCTAGCTAAAGACAAAACATGAGCAAATACTGGAAAGCAAATCCTAAGAAAATTTTTTTTTGAATTGTTTGATAGTTTGATTTTTGTTTAATTCAAAGGTGTTTTTAATTAGTTTAGATAATTTAATAGAATAGCTTTTGAATTCTATTTTGAATTTATAATTAGTTAAGTTTCTTTTGTTGACTTTTAAGGACAATGAAGCTGAAATTAGAGATGAATTTTTAATTTGGAAGCATTCTATCTCAAACTCATTATGCAGAAAGTGCTACAAGGGGGAGTTTTTATTTTTCCCTAACTTGTTCTTTAAGGATAATGCATAGTTGAAGTTTGGGGGAATGTATTTTTTATGGAGTAGAAAATGAAAAGTAGCTTTGTTGTGCCCATTCATTGAATATTTTGATTATCATCATGATTGAATAAAGCTAAATAAAGAAATGAGAGGTACTGTTCATACTTGAATTGAGGTTCTTTGCTGTTAGAGATGTCTTCACAAGTATGATTTGAGTGGTATGAATGTATTGAGTACTGATTTGTGTGTTAATTGGTTGAAAAAGTTAAAATTGCGATTTTGAGCACTGTATTGTTGCGACATTATTTTTTATGTTGCAACATTTTTTTTGCTATGTCGTGACATTATTTCTCTATGTCGTGACAAGGATTTCCCTAGCCTTCTATGCATTGTGGAAAATTTTGTCGCAACATAATACTCTTTGTCGCAAAATAGGGTTAAAAAAATAAACCCTAGGCTAGTGTTTGTAGCGAAAATTTAAAAAGACATAACAAATCATTTGGCTCATAAATAGAGAACCAAAAAGTTGAAAAGCCACTTCCTCATAAACCATCAAACCATTCATCTCTCATCTTCACTCGAAAACCCTAATTCCCGAAACTATATTTCGACCATGTTTGAGCTGTCGCACCTTGTTCCGAACCTGAATGAGATAATGGAAGAATACCCAGAGAATGAGGAAGAAGCCATTCAGGAGGTTTAGTCAAGGGCAGTACAGGAAGAAGAAACAAGAACAAAGACTGAGAAAGAAACTAAAGAAACAAGAAAAAGAAAGAGGGGAGCTGAGGAAGCTGGAACTAAGTAGAGGGAAGAAAAAGTAAGTGATTTTGTTTTAGTGTCACACCCCGAATCCCGGCCCGACCCGTTTGGCGGATCCGAACCGAGCCAGACGAAGACCATACCGGGACTTTTACCTGATTTTTTTTTTAAAACCGAATCGGCACCTGTGGGTTATGGCTCACATCTGAAATAAATATCAAAGTATCATATAATTTTACCGAGTCCCATTTACAATTACAAAACAGTACTTTTACATTTACAAATCATCACGACCTAACTCATGTAAAGGAACCCTTTCCCGGTGTGTCGCCCAAAGAAGTGATGAAGTCTTCGATGTCTTCCTTCGTACCTACACGGATTAAAACCTGTGCTAAGCTTTACGCTTAGTGGGAAACATATGTCTTATGCATATACACATTTAACGCATAAAATAATAACAGATAATATAAATTTCATGCATTTATATTATGAACTTATACAAGTAATTCTTCTTATAACAGGCTTATGTTTATTCAGACTCCCGTAGAGTTACGTAACTTATACTTATTCGTAACTATACTTTTACGGACTTTATGTTTGGTCTGTAATCGTAGAGCACGTAACTTATCTTTATACAAGACTTATACTTTATACGTAATCTATTTTAAGCCTGACCCTTGCATGAAGTTACGGAACTTATACTTATACTTATACTACGGAGTTTACACTTATTCGGAGGTACCCGTAGGTATCACAGAGATTACGGAACGTGTACTGGTATTAAGGAACTTATTCTTATACGGAAGTACTTGTAAGTACTACAAAACTTATACTGGTATTTCTGAGCACATACCGGTAATTCGGATCTTATACTTGTGCGAAGGCACTGTGAGGTACGATAAATCTAACTAATCATAATCGTATTCCAGCGCATGTGGTCAGATTAGACGCATACAGATACATATCAGGTATGGACATTAGTCCATAACAATGTGTACGCATCGTAACAGATACATATACTTTATTTTACGATAATGAATACCCTTAGGTACCGGACTTATACTTATTTTACCGATACCTGAGTACCCAGAGGTGGCCACTCTGGACTTATATTTATACGACGCTACGAAAAACCATAGGTACTACGTAATCCTTGATTAGATACAAGAGTATCCGTAGATAATACAGAACTCAATAAGATATAGACAGAACTTAATCAAATACGTGAGTACCAAAGAGGGTACTACGTAACTCGACGTATGGCGCATTTAATCTCATCCAATACAAGAGTACCATTAGGGTACTGGCGTAACTTAATCGATACAAGACAGTAACTTATTCAGATACGTGACGTAATCCTATTCAGATACAGGACAGAACTTATTCGTATTACAGACAAAACTTATTCAGATACAAGATGAACTTATTCAGATATGATTAACTTATTCGAGATATTGTGACAAAACTTATTCAGATACGTGACGTAACTTATTCGCATACGTGAGTACCACAGAGGGAAAATATAGAACTTAATCAACACAAGAGTACCCATAGGTACTACTGAACTTAATCGCATACGTGAGTACCGTAGGCGGGCTGGCGCACTTGTTCGATGCAGGAGTACCCGAAGTACTACAGACTTAATCGTGAGACAGAGTTAATCGAGACAAGGAATACTCCATAGTACTACGGTAACTTATTCGGGATGCAGGAGTACCGTAAGGTACTCACGGAGCTGGGAATCGAGACAAAGACGTAACCTAATCAAATACAGGAGTACCCGTGAGGCTACGGTAACAAATACGCAGGCAAGACCCGTATCTTTACTCTTATTCTCTATTCCGCAGTCTTATCATATAACCGCTTGACTTCTGCACTGCAGTACGGACGAGCAAGACACAAAGACAATAAGTACCCTAAGAGCTATACAAGCATTTAAGTGTCAGAAAGCACTAATCGTGACAGGAGTGCCGTAACACTAATCAGACAGAGTCGTAGCATTTAACAGACAGAGTGTCAGAGCACTAATCGGGAGTACCGGCATAATCAGGAGTGCCTGAGCACTAAACAGAGTACCGGCATTAATCAGAGTGCCGGAGCACTAATAGGAGTACCGGCATTCAATCGAGTGCCGAAGCACTACCAGAGTAACGGCACTAATCGTCATCAGAGTTCGGCGTCAAGCACAAACTGGTCTATAGTTTCACTATAAGGAGTTCAGTAAATTTACTATTTTATAATAGGCATTTAGCCACATTATGCGTTCATGACAGATCGTATTACATGTACTGGTAAGGTATGATGAGCATGTAATCAAACCTTATTCACGTATTATTATTCTTCTATGAATCTACTTTACCCAGGAATTGGAATCAATTCAATCGGATCGTCCAAACTCAAGTTATGGAATTTTCATGCCAACTAGTCGGTTTACCGATTTTACCCGAGGGACAGTTTGAAATACTCATTTTCCAGTGCCTTGACTCCATATTTGACACTATTTCTTTGTACTCCTTTAAATTTAAGGTGTTAAGGGTTCTGGTCTGAACTGAATCACTCAAATTCGAGTACCGAACTGCCACATCCAAACAACTCGGACTACTTATGTTCAAATGGATGCAGGAATTATTTACACGGCCCCACTTGAGTAAATTTTTGGACCACTTAGAGCCATAATTTGACAATACCTATTTCTTTAGGTTTGGTTCTTCTTGAAGTCTATTTTAATTGTCCACTTAAATCACTCAAATCGGATAAGAAATGAGAAAGTTATAGCCAAAATACGAAAACTGGTCGAAATTGGGAACAGAGCATCAGGTGTACCGGTACACCCCTAAAGTGTACTCCAGACACTTTGATTCTTGAAGTGGCAAATGCAGACATATTCTAAGGTGTACTGGTACATGACCCAAAATGTCCAGAATGTGTGTGTTTTCTCCTTTTTTCCATATTTTTGATACCCATATCAATCCTATACTCCATAAAACACCTCAAAGCCATTCCAAATTCATCCTATAACCCTCAATTTTACTTAATTATTCTTTCAATACTCTTATTTCAAAATCCTTCATGAATTACTCTCAAACCCATTTCAATATGGGAAGGTGATCCATACATAACCCTAACATGGTGAATAGTTAGGCTTATTCTAAACCCTAACTCAATTACTTGCCATTGAACTATGAATCCAACTCAAAGGGAGGATTCATATGTTTCTTTGTTCTATTCAAGTAAAGTTTTTACCAAGCTATTTTCCATAATTCTTTTTGCTAAGATGAAACCCTAGCAAAACCCCAAGTTTGGGGACAAGCTATTAATCATACAAGCATGGAAAGTCATACATAATCTCATAGAATCCATGATAAAGGTCATAGTTCCATACCTCTGCTTGCTCGCTCCTCTTCTCTTCTTTCTTTTCCTTTTCCTCTTCTTTCTCCCCTTCTTTCTTTCTCACGTTTCCTCTAATTTGAGACCACCTGTCTTAAATCCAGATTTTCTTAGGCCTTGTTTGGCCCTCCAATAACCCATTTTTGCTTAGTTCATTATTTGCTTTTAAGCCCATAACTTGGCCATTTGTATTTCAAGTTTTATTTCATTTTCTGCCTCCAATTTTCTTAATCCATATCTTTTAGGGCCCTTTGGACAAATTGCAATCTTGTCCTTAAGTTTTGTAAATTTTCGGTCTCTGCTTCCATGTTTCGCATTTAACTCACGAAACAGTCAAATTATGCTTACAAAATACCCTAAGCATGTCGAAAATGACTAGGGTATATTTCGGGGTGTTACATTTAGAGTGTGCTTATTTCGCTTGGAAGGATAAGTTGCAGCATAAAGATTTCATTGGAGAAAGGGGGTTCCGCAAGTTGATTTCACCCTTTGTAGAAACGATTGAGAAGAGAGACAGCACTGACTTTGTGAGCACAAGGCCCTCGGGTTTTGTGGATGTAGTTAAGGAATTTTATTCAAACACGGTGGGACTGAGAGAAAAGACTTGCTTTGTTAGAGGACGCGGATATCTTTGCAGAAGGAGAAGATAGATAAAACTTTCAATCTGAAAGAGAGAAAAAATGGTTCGAAGTTTAAGAGATTAGTGAAAGAGCTAGAGTACCAAAAGATAGTAGATCTACTGATAGATGGAAAAGGGAAATGGAGTTCTACAAGGAAGAATCCCCATGAGTCTATTGGAAGAGGCTCATTGATAGAAGAGGCTAAGGTTTGGTTCTACTTTATTTGCTCAGTCCTTTTACCATCCAAACACCTCAGCACAGTAAGAGAAAAGGAGGCGATACTCTTGTATGCTATCTTGAAGGGTTACAAATTTAGTGTGGGGAAAATAATAGAGAACTCTATTTTGAGCTACTTTAGAAGCAGCTACAGAGGATTAGTACCCCATCTAAAGCAAACAATCACTCGTATTGTATCCTGTGGAGGTGGAAGGAGAATGGGAAGAAGAAGAAACATGCCCCAAAGCTTCTCCTCTGACATTGACTGGAATAACCAAGGGGCCAAAGAACATAATAAAGGAGGTAGTGATGAGTCCAAAAACTCATTTGATTTTAATCCATTTTTCTGAAGTGTTTTGCAAGATAAGTATTGATTCATATGCAGAAACAGGAATATCTCACTCAAATTCAATTTTGTAGAAACTTACATTAGAATAGAAGAAAATTATAGCATAATCGAAGGTCCCAAAGAAACCGAAGAAAGCAGCCTCTCAAAAGGTAAATGAGGTCGCAATCTAAAATTGAGTCGCAACAAGAAACCTCACTTCCGCCTATTTCAAGGTCACGACATCACCAAGACTAGTCTTGAGAGAGAAATAGAAGGCTTTATCAAACTAGTCGAGACTGGAAATTGAGGCTACGACTAGAAGTACCAAGGTAGCCAGTAATAGAAGTTGCGACTAAGAAATAGTGGCTGAGATGACAGAAATATTCAAGGTAGAATCTTAAGTCACGACACCACACTCAAGTCGCGACGCCAATTGAAGACAACCGAGGTCGTGACGCCAAATTTGAGGTCACGATGATCCGCTGATGAAGCCAACAAAATGAGGTCTCTTGTAAGAAAGTTTGTGCTGTAAATTGTGTTCTTAAATGTGAAGGACTCAATTTGAGGTCGCGACGTGCTGTTCAGGTCGCGACATGAAACTGGATTGAAAGTCACAACATGGAGTTTGAGGTCAAGAACATGAAGCTTCAGCCAAACGGTCCCCGCAGAAATTCGAAATTGCGACCACTTATTTAGTCAAGGACCTCAAAGGAGGTCGTGACCAATCATTTAGGTCGCGACTTGAAGAAACACTGAGAAGTAAAAAACCAGGTCACGACTACGTTTGAGCAACTAGGACCAAATGCAACCAGAAACAGAGTAACCATTAGGTCGCGACACCATCTTAAGGTCGTGACCTGAAATAGAAGGTGTAATGAAGAAACCGGTTGCAACTAAGAATTGAGGTTGCGACCAGAAGAAAGGCAAGGAATATCAAAGCGTCGCGACTCAAGTATTAAGGTCAGAACTTAAATTCATAACATGTGAAGATGCGTAAACAAAAAGGGTGGTCGCGATTTCAATCATTTCAGTCGCGACCAAGAAGTATCAGCAAGAAAATCCGTGTCGCAACCGTAAAAGCGAAGTCACGACGAGAGTTAAGGCAATAGAAATCAGAATGCAAACACACCCACAACTGAGGTCGCGACATACAATGCAACAAGGAAAAGAAGTCCTAACTCAGAACTGAAGTGGCGATAACAAAAACAGGGTCGCAATCTAAAACTGAAGTTGTGACGCAGAATGCAGTAGAAAGGAAGGAGGAACGAGGTCGCAACATGGAACTATGGTTGCGACATCAAATTTTGAATATAATTAAACCAACAAGGTCGCCACTATAATTGATGTTGTGACCACTAATCAAGGTAGCTGCAAGGAACCAAGTCACGATTGAAGTTATCGCCTAACCTAACGAGTACAAATGTGAGAGAAATCCGTGTCGAAGCATGGCTGAGGTCGTGGACATGAGAGACAATACCGGGCTTTTATATTAAAAATCCACCTGGAGCTTTTTGGAATTAGGGCCCATTTTTCTTTTGACAGTTATATAAATAGACTTTTTGAGAATTGTAAAGTTGCTTCCGTCTTCGATACACAGAACTGGGAAAGGAGAAGTTCTCATTGTATATTTCATAGTAGATTTTTATTTTCTTTTATTTTCATTTTCTTTTTTTGGATCTGAATCTGCGAACGGTGTAGAAATGCTAAAGCTGGATTTAATTTTTGATTTTCTTAATACAAATGTCGCTCTAAATTAATGATCCTAGACAAATTTCTCGAATTTGTTTTTCAAGACATTACAATTACTGGTGAATCTCGATCAATGATCTATTGTTGGTTGTAATGCAAGATTTAGAACGCAGTCGCTTAGATTGGATTTACTGCTACTTTCACATACTCTTTTCTCGCTGTGAATTTAGAGAGAAATACTTGGATTGGGATTTATTTGATTGATGTTGTTCTTGAACTCCATCGGGGCCCCAATGATAGTACCGAATACCAGTTCAAGGAGTGTTTACTCGATTTCAGGAGGCCCTCTGTAGGACACAGAAGGAGATTCCTCGAGCTTGAGCATTCACTTATGGGTATGTGCCAGACTACCATTGATGAACTACTAAGCTCGAGGTTCATTTCAATAAATTCCCTTTCACTCATAATTGATGTCGAGGGGAGCATTTATCAATATAAATAATCGTAGATTTCTCACCTTTAATCTAAAGGGATTTCTCCCAACCCGTGTTAGCCGAGATCTAATTAAGGGAAGGGAAGAACCATTAGATTTAAAGGATGAGTCATCAATTAGATGGTAGAAATTTTGCAGTAAACCTGAGAAGGGAAGCAAAAGATCTGCAGCCTCAAGAAATGGGTATGAAGTATTGAGAAAGAAAAATACTCAGATCTTGCAAGAAGCTAAAAAATACAAGTAGTTGGTTAAATCCTTGTCTTTGAGAAAAGCAGGAGGCCCTTAACCAGTGAACATGGAGAAATCCAATTGCTTTGTTAGGAAATCTTGGACAACCAACCCATCAAAGAGGAACGCAGCAATGCATTTAATGCAGAATTGGTCGTTTCTTACGCATTTCTTTGATAGTGTCCATTTCTCACAGGAAACTGATTCAATCCAGAAATCTTGTTCTTATTTTTAGTTGCTATCATTTATTTTCATTTATTTCCAGTTTACCTAATAGTTTACAGTAATTGATAATTAATTTCTAGATTAAACTCTCACTATCCATTTTAAGTTCGAATAGTAAGGACCTTAAGTGGTCGCAGGTAGTTGATTTCACCTTATCAATCAAGTGGGAATGATATTTGGAATTACATCCAATTTTTAGTACTTGTATGACCTGTGCACTTACAGTGTCATAGACTTAACCTAAAATTTTGAATCCTGACACAAAGGAACTTTTATTCCGTTAAAGTAAGTCTATCCAATTTTAACATAGATGCAAGAAGAGTGTAAGGCTCCTGTAATTATGTTAATTTTCGAGGGTTTTAGGTCTATATAATCAAAGGCAAACAGGTAGAAGTAGAAATTGAAGAAGAAGATGGTGATGACAGAGAAAATAAGCAAGTACATTTGGAAAGCCCAACTCAAGAGCAGTAAGAGAGGTAGGGGAACTTGAGCCCCATTTGGAATGTATCCCCAAATGTAAGAGAAATCCATCAAGAGCCAGCTGAGAGCTTAGGTGAACAAAGGAACAATACATAATTGATTGAGATGTTGAGAGTTATGAGGCAAGAGATGTAGGAGAGAGACAAACAACTAAAAGTCCAATTGCAATTGAGAGATGAGTACGTGGATGCAGAGCTAAGAAGAAATCAAAATTTGGAGAATGCACTCAAACAAAGAGATGAAGAGTGGAGGGAAAAGATAAACAGAAGAGAAAAAGAATTGAAGGAAGAACTCAGGGCAAGGAAAAAGGCGTTCATTTCACTACCAAAAGAGATAAAGAGCTATTGGAGATAATGAAGGAGATAGAGGATACAATGGAGCAAAATATGTTGCAAAAGGCAGATGCCTTCAGATACTTATATAAGGAACATCAGAAGGAAATCTTGCTCCTTATAGAAAATAGGGATAAGAAAGTGGAAGCAACCCTCAACTATAGGGAAAAATTATGGACAGAGAGCTTAGACATAGTCAATAATAATTTGATTAAAATGTACTGCTTAGTGGTGAATTTCGAGGGACTCCTAAATCTATCAAGGCAGACAAGATGATCTTATTAAGCAATTGGCTCTCTCAATGGAGTGGTCTGCCTTCAACAAAGAGCAAGGTAGTAAGGCTAGACGACCACTAGTCCAAATCCTTGAATTCTCTCCCTCCTCTGCTGGTTATAGGTTTGAACCAGTGAATAAGAACCCTCCCCCTAAGTATGATTGATAAAGGAAATGACCTGCCCTATTTTCTTTCACTTATTCTATCTTTTTAATTGAATTCCCAGTACAAGCAAACATAAATGAAAAATCAGTTGCAAAAATTTGTGTCCATTTTTCTTGCATTTTTCTTGTTTATGCATCTTAAATAAATAAAGAGATGACTTTTTAGTTTGTGTAGCTTTACTGAATAATGGAAAAACAAGTTTTCCTAAGTTTATTTATTGATAAGAATTGTAAATTGTTTGGTGGAATGTGAATGTTGAGTGAATTGAGTTGCTGGTGCTATGATAAATTTTTCTGAATTGAATGGCTTGATTAATATAAGCTTTTGGGTTGTGAATTAGCATAACAACATATATCTAAACTAAATAAGAAATTGATAGATGATATTGGGGAAAGATGAGATGAATTGAAAGAGAAAGTTGTAATGTTATCACTGAATAAGTTGAACTTCAAGACTTAGGAAGATTTAAACAAATGATGGAACAAATAAGACTTATAATTATGTTTTTGTAAATAGTTTAATTATTGTGAATCCTAAAAAACAATGTACATGGTTAAAAAAGTAACTCTGAAACAATTTGTGTTGAGATTAGGGACATCTTCTGAGATCCATCACAATTTAATCTCCCTAAGGTCCTAACACTTTTTAGATTATTAGTTAAGGCGAAATCCTAGGCAATACCACTAACAGGAAATGATTTAGGTCCCCTTCTCTTTGGAAGTTTGATCCTTCAAAGCTACCTTGTAATATGCATATGCATATACCTTAGTTCCCTTATTTGAGCAAAACTTAATTCATATCAACTAGCAAATGAAAAGCCTAAATCATTCCTTAAATCTAATCCTACAGTAAGAAACCCTTGTTTGCCCAGATTGCATGACAAGTACATCAATAGTAAAAAAGGACATGTTTGGGGGAGTAGTATTTTGAAATGTAAAGGAGGATAAGAATAAAGGATGGGAAAGGAAAACCAACTAAGATGAGAAAAGAGGAAAAAAATAATGAAGAAAAGAAGTTGTGAAAATACAAAGTATCAAGGTGGAATGAGTTTTGTCTTGTAGCCTTCCTCCCTTGAACAATTAAGTTCTTAGGGGTGTTTCAACACCTATTACCCTAATGCTAACTAGTATGGGAGTTGCTAACCTAAAGTTCTCTAAGGGTGGTAGAAAGCTTAAAAAGATAAAACATTGCACTGTTCCATAAGCCTTGATAGAAAATGAAAAGTAAAAAGGCTTCTAATCCGAGGAACTGAATTTACAGTCTAAAGGTGGTTTGCCTTAAAACACCATAATAGAGATTATGCAGAATGATGCACCGGAGCAAGTTAGGGGTTGTTTGAAATTTGACATAAGTGAAAAGTAAAAGATGAAGAATGAAGGCAAATATTTTGAGTTGTAAGTGGAATCGTAACTTCGAGCCTAAATTGGTCCATTTATCTATCTAATTACCTAAGCCACATATTACAAGCCTAAAAGACCTAATTACCCTAAGGTTGTATCTCCACATTAGTGGAGAGATAATATGACAACAAGCATATTGATGGTAATGAGAAGAATAAAGGAGAAGTTTATTATCTCGAAAGGTTCTAAGATTAACTAACTCGCTAAGATAGCAGAGAAGACCATCACACACTCACAAACAAGGTTAAATAATGGAACTGTTTACACTATAGGAATTATTTTTCTGTTTAGTGAAATTACTTGAAAATCTTCCTTGTTCTGGATTGGAAACTTGTTCAAAAATAATTTTACAACTAACCTATTTTTGAGCTAAATTATGGATTTAAGAGAAAAGATGTCTAGTGCTGAACATAAAAATGTCCTTAAAAATAAAAGCTGAATTGTTTGAGGACAAATAACATTTTCTTTTCTTTGCTTGGGGATAAGCAAAACTTTAAGTTTGGGGGAATTTGATGAGTCCAAAACTCATCTATTTTTAGTCCATTTTTTTTGCATTTTTGTAGAAGTTTATGATTCATTTTATTACAGAAATCTGGAATAATTACAAACTTTTTGTTTTGCAGGTTTTGAATGAAAAAAGAGACTAATCCAACAAGAAAAGCAGAAAAATTGGCTAAGGAAAAAATGTTGCGACATAATCTCAAAATGTCACAACATAACCTCATAATGTCGTAACAGAAGCTCTAGGCAACCAATAAGGGTAGTGTTGCAACAAAGATAAGGCTGAACTCAAGTTGGAAGTTCAAAGTATGTCGTGACATTTAAAAACTCAAGGCAACCAACAAGGGTAGTGTTGCAACAAGCAGTGATATGTCGCAACAAAGATAAGGCTGAACTTAAGTTGGAAGTTCAAAGTATGTCGTGACATTTAAAAACTTTGTTGCGATATAATATGAGAAGGACTGATGGAGAAATGTTGGAACAACGAAATGAATGTTGCGACATAATGAAAATCGTAAGACGCATTTGCGTCGGGCGACATCGGATTTGATATGTCGTGACATTTCCTGAGAAGTTCCCAAAGAAGTGCCAGAATTATGTCTTGACATGAAAGCATTATTGTGACAAGAATTGAAGATAAAAGGTAAGAAGAATGCCGCGACATTCTTTTGCTCTGTCATGAAAAAGATCAGAGAAAATGGTAGTAAAGTTTTGTCAAGACATTCAAACTTATGTCACGACATAAAGAATCAAGAGAAAGTGAAAGAATGTCGCGACACAACAAAACTATGTCGCGATAGAAAATGGCAAATGAAAAGCAACAAGTCAAGTCAAGTTGGTCGCGACAAAGGTTTTTATGTTGCGACAAACATTTTCAAGAATGACAAGATCCAGGTAGGAAATATGTCGTGACATTTTCAAAGTATGTTGTGACATAAAGTTCAAAAGTTAGCATTGCAAGGCAAGAAGGCTATGTCACAACATAGAAGTTTTATGTCTTGAAAACCATAACGGAACTCTGTCGCGACATAGAATTTTATTGTCGTGACAAAGGTTGAGAAGAACTACATAAAGAATGTCACAACATAGAAATTTATGTCGCGATTACACTTGGTACACACACAATGAAGAGAAGCAAGAAGGAAACTTTGTCGCGACAAAGATTTTTATGTAGCGACATACATGTTGACCAATTTTCTGACACGGCTACCAAAGACTAACTAAAGTCCCCGGTAACGCACCAAAAAACTTGTTGACTGATGTATGTATAGACCAAATTTACCAAGTAATTAGCATTGTTGCCAAAGACTAACTAAAGTCCCCGACAATGGCGCCAAAAACTTGTTTAACTGATTTTTGTGTAGAATATGTGTTTGTCTTTTTGTAAAATGGATTCATTAAAAATTGTGTTTGGTCTAAATCATTGCAAGTGCACAAGTCATACAAGTAATAAAAGTGGATTTTTAAGTCAAGATATCATTCCCACGAGGATTGATGATAAATCAAAAGATTAACTACCCCACCCCAACTACTCAAGATCCTTACTATTTGAACTCCAATGTTAAAATGATGAGAGAACTAATAAAATAATACTAAAGTAATTTCACTAGTATACATAAATTTTTTTTTTTTTATAAAAGTGGATTTGAGAGTTCACTGAGTGAGACAACACTGGAAATAGACTGATGAATGATTGTCAATTTCTGCATCATTTTGAGTCATAGCTAAGCCATTAGTTGGAAAGCCGAACTTGTCAAAGATGCATTTCGGTATAGTTTGGATTTCTCCCCTAACCATACCTTTCACTAATTAGAGATTCATGTCTGCATTTTTGAATTCATGGATCTAATCGCTATTTGTAAGATATAATCCTCTCTTTCTAAGATCTAGATATTTTTCCTTTTCAAAGATTTCACCCCCCAAATCTTAGGATTGAAAAAATTCTCGTTTCATAGACAAGAGATATTGCAAGCCTCTCTAATTTATTATCTCACCTCATCTCAATACTAATGAAATCTCCATATCCTTGATTAGATCTATGATAACACGGGATTAGAATCATTTCATCAGAAATAGGAGAAGCCTATGAGAAATTAAATTGATATTTTCTCCAACTAAACTCACATTTTGAGTAAGTTAGTGATAATCTTTCAGAGCTCATTAGTTCCGAAGTATTAGTCTACCATACCCACAAGGAACTGCTCCTTACCTTAGGATTCTCCATCTTTGTGTCACGCAGAGGGCCTCCTGGAATTCAGAGTAAGATACAGTCCTTTGTTTTTGGGTACACGATACTAGTACTTTGAACATTTAAGCTCAAGAATAATGCCAATCAAAAAAATTCTAGATTTCTAACTAAGGCGTTCTTCCACTTTGTGTAGAAAAAGAACAATCACCATCAGCCCATTCCTAGAGAGAGCTCAATCTTTTCAAATCGTTCACACATACGCTGACTAATTGGTAAGGAAAATTCACTGTAATTGTGAATGAACTGAAATAAATGAACTCCAGAATTTTCCAAATATCCATTTAAAACAGAATAGTAGTGAAAGAGAAATTTTACAATAGATTCTAGCTCGAAGCTGCACATCAGTTCATTACTCAACTCCAGAAATTAAATAGAAAACTAAATAAAAACTATGCTAAAATAAGATCTAAAGGAAATAAAAGATAAAAATAAAAGAAAAATGATATACAAAGAGTCTTTAACTACCCGGAAGTCCTGGATTTGAGGAAGCTGCGCACAGTGCCCTAGATGAGTCTATTTATAGAGCTTTAAATGATGGGCCTTCAAGGCACAAATTGTGGATCCCAAAATTTAAGGCCCAAAATGGTCACTTTGTCGTGATAAAGTATGTTATGTCGCGACATGGTTCTTATCTTTGTCGCCCAGCTCTTCTTGTAGCCTCATAGCTTGTCGCGATTATTATTTCCCCTACTATCTTCTTTAATTATGTCGCAGCATAATTTGACTTTGTCGCGACGTAGTTCTATTGATGTTGTCTGTTTTATGTCGCGACATAAATTTCCTCATATTCAAATTTCTCAACTTTATTACAACAAATTTCGCTATGTTGCAACATTCTTTTGTTATTTCACTTTTCACATGACAGACTGCTTATCGCGATAGAGTTTCTTCTAAAGAGGCATGGGTTTGTTGTCGCGATAAGACTTTTCTCTTTGTCTCGACGTATTGTGTTGCCTTGTATTGCTGAGACGAACTCCTCGTGGTCGTGATTGCATCATTTCCCATGCCCGCAACATAATATTCTTAATCCTTTGTCGCGACTAAACCTCTTTTGTTGCAACATTTAATCCCTTGTCACAATTTTTTATCCTTGCCTTGGCTCCTCTCACTTCTCTTCTATTTTCTGTCGCGATAGAAAACTTCTCTGTTGCGACATAAATCTTTTACTCAGCAATTTTTATTATCGTGACATAATCTTCCTTTGTCGTGACATAGATTTTTGCCTTAAGTTCTTTATTTTGTCGTAACATGAGTTTCGTGGTCGCAACATTCTTTTTGCAATTTTCCTAACTTATGTCGCAACAATATTTGTCTTTGTCGCGACAAAATTCACCTCAGCTCTTATACAGGTTTGTCGCAACATAAAATTCTCATTACACAAATTCTCGCTTTGTCTCCCCATTCTTGGCTTTGAATGTCGCTACCGTGACATAAAAATTTGCTTGGTCTTAAACAGCCGGAATGTTTGTCGTGAACATAGGAAATTCTTTATCGCGACAACTTTGTCTTGACTTGTCTCATTGTTATGCTATCTATCGCGATAGAGTTGTCTTTTGTCATGACAGAGTTCATATGATATCTTCATTTCTTTCTGTCACGACAAAGATTCGAAATGTTGCGACATAATTCCACTGCCATTTTCTTGATCAATGTCATGACATAGTTTGGAATATCGCGACATTCTTCTTCATGAACTTCTCCAGCTATGTCATGACATAAAAATCCATTGTCGCGACAATCTTCATTTATGGCTTGCGCTCAGCTTAATCCTTGTTGCGACATACTTTTGCTAGTTATATTGGAATTATGTCGCAACATTCTGATACTATTTCATGACAAAGAATGCTGCCCTGGCCAATTTTTCTGCTTTTCTTGTTGGAATTATCTTTTTTTCATATAAAGCCTATAAACAAAAAGTTGGCTGAATATTCCATAATTTCAAGATTAAAATAAATCATAAACTTCTAGAATGATGCTAGAAAAATGGATTAAAAATAGATGAGTTTAGGACTCATCAAATCCATTCAAGTATTAACACTGCAAGGGATGAAAAAGATGTTGCGACAGAAGACACTTATGTCGCGACAATTACCAAACAAATTCAGTTGAGCTATGTCACGACATTTTTGAAGTATGTCGAGTCATAATTCAAGAAAACAGACACAGAACAATGTCGCGGGATAACATTACAAGCCACAACAAAGTTTAAGGACAAACATAACTACAATGTCGCGACATAATTTTTTCTATCGTGACAAAGACATCATTTGGGCCAGTTTTGGGGATCCACAATTGCAGTCTCGAAGTGTAGACCATAATTTGAAAATCTATAAATAGAAGCACATAGGGTACTGTGCATAGCTTCACGAACCTAGGAACAATTGGTAACCGGAGTCTCTTGTATATTATTTTTCTTGATTTCTTTTTCGTTGATTTAATTTAGCTTAAATTTTTAGTTAGTATTTCTTTGATTTGAGCAATGATCTGAGCTGATGTTTTGAGCTGGGTTCATTGTAAACATTTAGATTTCATTACTGTCTGATTTCAATGGAAGCTGGAAATTTTCTGGAGTTCAATTATTTCGGTTTGCTTGCAATTTCAGTGAATTTTCCTGATTAGTTAGTCACTGTTTTTTGAAAGACTAAGCTCCCTCTGGGAATGGACTGGTGTTAGTTATAATTTTCTGCGCAACTTAAAAGAATGTATGAGTTAGAAATCTTGAATTTATCTAATTGGTTTTGTTCTTGAAATTAATTGTTCTTAATATTAGTAGCCTATACCCAGAAGGGGGCTATATCTTGCTCTGATTTCGAGGAGGCCCTCTGAGTGACATAGAGATGGAGAATCCTGAGAGTATGGAGTAGTTACTTGGGGGTATGTTAGACTAATATTATGGAACTAATGAACTCTAAAAGATTACTCTGATAGATCACTAATTTACTCATAGTGTGAGGATTAGTTGGTTGATGTATCAGTTTAATTGATTAGAGGTTTCTCCTTTGTCTGAAGGAATAATCTTGATCCCGTGTTAGCATAGATCTAATCAAGGAGATAAAGAGTTTGATCAGATTCAAAGGATGAGATACCAATTAGATTGGAGAAGGCTTACATTGTCCTATCTATGGGGGTAAGAATTCTTCAGTCCTAGAATAAAAGTATACTAGAAAGGAAAATACCCGCCTAGAAAGATGACTATATCCTACAAGTAACTGATTAGATCCATGTGTCTAGAAGGAATATGGTTCTTTAATTAGTGAAATGTAAAGTGTATGGAGGAATCTAAACTATACTACCTTGCATCTTTGACAAGTTCAGATCTCAAACTGATGGTTGAACCATGTTATAAAATGATGCAAAAGTTGATAATCATACATTAATCTATTTCCTAGTGTTAACTTTACTCAATGAACTCTCAATTCCAATTCATTTTGACTTTCTAGTTATAGTTATAGAATTTTATTTAGTCTTTCTTCCTTCGCTTAAAACAAAATCAACTTTTGAATTTTTTTGAGTTCAAATAAGTAAGGATCTTTAGAAGCCAGGGGTAATTGGATCTTAGATCTCATCAATCCTCTTTGGAATGATATCTGGACTTAAAATCCACTGTATTGAGACTGCTTTGCCACGACGAAGGGTTTGCTTCGCAGCATTGAACCAATAAGAATTCCGAAATTTGTGTTTTTTCGACGTGGCGAAGGAGTGCTTCACCACAGTGAACCAGCATGATGGTACTTTAAAAATATACAAAACCCAAAATTTTTTGACATCATACTCTTGTTCCTGAAATTGATTCCTATTTATCTTAAATGAAAAGGAGATTATGACTCTTCCCTTTAAAAAGCACCCCGTTTTACATTATTTTTTAGTCTACTCCCAAAAACTTGATTCATTCAAATTTCAAGTATCAGGATTGTCCTATAGATTTTTAAGGCTCCTAAATAACACATAAATCAAACAAAACCAAGAATCCCGAACAGTAAAATTGAACCAAAAAGAAATGAAATAATGAAATAAAGTAGATGGAATAATGGGATTCTTACAAGACTTGGGTTGCCTCCCAAGAAGCACTAAGTTTAATGTTGATAGCTCGACAAAGTTGCATCTCAATGGTGGTACTACTTCTAGTGGTGAATAACAAAAAGAAATTTAAGCTCTAATTCACTCAATTGTATCTATTCATTTATAAACTCTTCTAATGAGATAATGTTTTTACTCTTTGGCCATTTACTTTGAATTCTACTCCATTGTCTGATTTCAATCCTATCGAACCAAATGGAATGACGGAGATGATAATGTACAGTCCTGTCCATAGGGATTTTAGTTTACTCGGGAATAATCTAAGTCTGGAGTTAAATAAGAGGACTTACCTTCTTGAATGTTCTTTTGAACAATATTAATCGATCATGCCACTTTTCATTTTGTCCTTGTATATCCTTGCATTGTCATAATATTCATTTCGGATTTCCTCCAACTCATTTAGTTGAAGTAACCTCTTTTCACCCACTGATTGAAAGTCAAAATTCAGCTTCTTTATCGCCCAAAATGGTCGATTTTCCAACTCTACGGGTAAGTGACAAGCTTTTCCAAACACAAGCAGGTAAGGTGACATTCCAATAGGTGCCTTGTATGCAGTCCTGTATGCCCAAATTGACTCATCTAAACTCATTGCCTAGTCTTTTCTATTTGTACTGACCATTTTCTCCAAAATTCTCTTTATTTCTTGGTTTGTGATCTCAATTTGTCCATTCGTTTGGAGGTGGTATGCTAGAGCCTTTTTATGATGAACCCCATACTAAGCCATAAGTGCAGTAAATACCTTATTGCAGAAATGAGTGCCTTCATCACTCATAATCGCCCTTGGTGTTCCGAAACGAGTTAGAATGTTCTTTCGCAAAAATTAACCACTGTCTGCACATCATTTTTTACCATTGCTATGGCTTCAACCCACTTAGAGACATAATCCACCGCCACAAGAATATACAAATTGCCCTTCGAAGGTGGAAATGGTCTCATGAAATCTATTCCTCAAACATCAAATATGTCAACTTCATGTTGTGCAATGACATTTCATATATTTTTTATATATTCTCGACCCGTTGGCAACGATCATGTAACGCCCCAAAAATACCCTAGAATTTTTAAAATAAATTTATTATATTTTTCGGTATGAATTGAGCCAAACTTGGGTTTTTTAGGGAAAATTGATAAATTGTGAAATGTGAATGAAATATGTGAGCATATGATTAAATGTTATATGCTAAATGAGAAATTGATTGAACCCGAAATAAAACTCCAAGTATAAAAAGGGCAAATATGGAATTGGTAAAATGAGGACCTAAGGGTCAAGAATAGAATAGGCTTAAATGCTAAAGTGAATTAAATGATAAATGAAAGTGAAATGAAGACCAAAAAGGAGAAAAATGAGAAATGGAATTTGTGTGTAATTCAAACATGACCTTACACTTAAAATGAGAAATAAGACCAAATGTGGTGTTAGAAGAGCACATTTATGCATTTGGGTAAAAACGTATTTGAGAGGGAGAGTGAGAAGAGAAAGCTAGGTTTGAGAGAAAACTTCCTACATTTGGATTCCAAGTGATCAAGGTGGAAGAAGGATGCTAGGGCAAAGAGTTCCAAGTGATTTTAGGTATGAACACAAACCCGGGGAAAAGCCCTAACTTGGGAAAAAGAGGTTTTTATTGATTCTAACCCATTATTGGAGTGGTTTGGGTAGGATTCCATGGTGGATTATGAGATACATGAGTTTGGATGAAGTTATTTGAGTTTTTGTGGGTGATAAATGGAAAAACTGGTTATTTCAGAACCTTAATACTGGTACCTATACCGAAAGTGGGTACCGTAAATTCACAGACAGTTGGGCAAAAGTGGTACTTCGTCCCGATCAAAGCATCGTACCCATTCAATTAGTGAAGGACTGCACCGGTACTAATCAAAGCGGTACTCAGACGAAAGCCTAACAACCCCGCTTTTTGTACCCTCAGATCGTTAAGTCTCATATTTGTACACCGATTGTTTAAGGACCGTAATAAAGGTTTAATGGGGGTTCATATAAGAGTATACGATATTCGTTTAGTATAATTATTTGTTTAACCACTAAGAGTGGAGAATTTGTATTTGACTAGGTACGGGTGAATACGACAACCCAACCAAGGACTGGTATTGAAAGAGACAAGGGATCGATAATTTTGTTTGATAGTTTACTATGTAAATGTGAAATGATTGTATGGAATATGCATACATAAATTGAAAGGTAATCTGAAATCGCATAATGTTTTGAAATAGAGAAATTGGGATGAATTGTCAAATATTTGCTTGTGTGCATTTATTTGAATTGCAAATGATATTGTCATATTGTGACATAACGAATCGAAGTGAATTATTAATGACCCACTTGGCGGGATGCACCAATCGGCATTCGCCATGATGGAAGAATTATATTGCTAAATGTTACAGTTAGAGAGATTCACCAATCAATATCCATCATGATGATGTATGACATTTATTAAATGACCCTTATGGTGGGATGCACCAATCAACATCCTTCATGATGGTGAACCGAAATTGCTAAATAGGTAAGCGCATTACCAAATGATACACAAGATAGGATTCACCAAGCGGAATCCGTCGTGAAAACAAATTGAATAGTCAAGGTGACATAACAAACTTTGATGAGTGAAAATGAGATTGTAAACCAAATACATCTTTATGAGTATATGCTTAAATCTCATGAATTGAATTGTGAAGGAATTGTTGCATTGAAAATGCACATGTTTGTAAAAGAAAGTATTGCATAAATGTATAAGCATATGTATTGTTTATGCATTGACCATTAAAATAGAGTAACAAGCATGATTGATATGGCATGTTGTGTTACCAGAGAATCAGAGTATAACCACTAAGCATGAAAATGCTTAGAGTGTAGTTTTTAACTATGCGCAGGTATCGAGTGAACATGAAAGAAGGCCAAGAACAAGAAGCGCAGAGTCATAGAGAAAGCCTGTTGTGACGCCTTAAAACCGGGGTGTTTGTTGATAACCCGTCAACTTGCGGAATAATCGTGGATGTCGGGTAACCCGACTCCACTCGGCGAAAATCGAAAGGTAGTCCCTGCAATGAGCTCTACCCAAGGTACAAAACCTGTCCCAAATATCAACAATTTCCTATGACCACACAAGGTCCACATGCGAGTAAAATAATGGCCACTGGGCCCCCGTGATTAATACTCTACAACAAACATCAACTATATACAATAGTTCAAGAGTTAATAATTTCATCTTTATACAAACATATTAAACAAGCAACATTCTAATACATGTATACAACAAAGGTACCAACGCCACAACCCGGCTTTCTTCTAAAATGCGGCCTCTAGCGAGCACCGTCCTCGTGCACACTCCCTGTACCTGAAATGGTGATCCCTCGACAGGGTGAGCAAAGCCCAGTAGAGATAATTTCCTACCTAGGTTACTCCCCACCTAAGTGCACATGCATGGCAAACAATCACTTTCAAGCAATTTCATGAACCTACTCGAATGTCTACATGACCAACCCATGTCTCGAGTCCTCATCGACTCCCTCACATATGCCTAAGTCGAATGCGAGTAAAATCACGCTCGAAAACAAAGCCGTTTGTTCTGTGAAAACACACTACCGAGCTCGGAGCAAATATCGGACTACCCTCCGAGGCGACCACCGTGTTGGAGAACCTCCGAGACACCACGGGCTCCTCCGACGGTAATTTGCCGACTGCTCTCCCAACACAATTCTCCGGAAAATCTTCCGTCGAAATTCCTTTCACAAACATTTTCATTTTTATTTCATTTCATGTCATGCACTCACACCTAATATTCTAGGTTGTCCCAGTGCATATGGAATGCATGATGCCAATTCCAACAAACTCATGCTAATATATTCATATGCATATATATTAACATAATTAATCACATAAAACATGTTATGCAATTTCACAATCAATTACACCAAAATTAGCTCACATGGGCTAATTAACAAACACGAGCAATTAGTTTTGAATCACTCAACCAAACACATTTTCACACCAAAATTTACGTGTCACTATTCATGTGAACAGTGAAACCCTCTGGTTACTGTTCACGACCACACAAATAGGAATTTTCTCCACTTCTAGCTCAAAGCTTTGAGACCGAAGCTTACTAATACAAGCCTCAGAACATTCCTAACCATTTACATGGCTCTTAGCCAAAGAATAATGCAAGTAGGAAAAGATCCCTACCTCTTGGAGTTGTTGGAACTCCACCAAATCGGTACCCACGAGTAGTCCTCGCCGCGTAGAGCAACTTTCCTTCTTGCTCCATCGAAAACCGATGGTCCGACGGCCTAATCTTAGAGAGAAGCCACTCTTCTCTCTAAAAATAAAAATCCACACGCTCCTTCCACCCGCCCGCTGCTTCACTGGGGAAGCGGGACATTATGCAAGTTTTTGTCTTATTCATTAAAAATTCATTTAATACCATCCATGTCCTCAAGTCTTGAAATTTTGACACTTGGTACTATCTCAGCCATCCATTTCATCACCTCTCTACTCATGCAGCATGTGTCACATGAGTACATGTGCAAGAGGGTGACTTTGTCACATCACATGTCGCTTTACTAAGACCCGATACTTGCCTCAAAAACGGAAATGGACTGCCTTGGTAGCTAGATTTCATGAGACTATTCCAACTGAACTGCTTTCGCCTTCCGAGATTCAGAAAATTTTGGATTTTTACCGAAATTACGATTTTGCCATTTTTTCGAAAATTGGAATTTTCTCGGGTTTTACATTCTCCCCTTCTTAAAAGGAATTTCCTCTCGAAATTCTGTACAATCACTACGAAACACATGCATATGCAACGTGCACTCTACCATGCATGTAAACAGTCATTTAAATATTAAACGACTAAACCATGTACCTTCATCCCTAAACAAGAAGGGATAGGTGGCCCGCATCGTGTCCCCGCCTCCCACGCGACCTTCCACTCCACGCCGCCTACAGCACCCTTACTAGCCTCACGGTCTTGCGACGAAAAACCTGATCCTGACTATCCATAATGCACACTGGTCCCTCCTCGAAGGTCTCATCTGTGTCAACCTCAATCTCTCCCCAATCTACTACATGAGTTGGATCTGGAGTGTACCTCCGGCCACGCGAGACGTGAAAGGCCTCGTGGACACCGACATGCCAAAGTGTGAAAGCCAAATGTGTATGTTATAGTGCCTTCTACCCTCTCGAGTATCTCAAGGGCCTAATAAACTCCTACTGATAGCTTCCCCTCGCTTGTCGAACCTAATCAATTTCTCCTGGGCATTACCTTCAAGAAGACATGATCTCTAACCTCAAACTCTAAGGGTCAACGTCGTACATCAGCATAGCTCTTCTGTCGACTCTAAGCCATGAGAAGACGCTGTCGTATCAAACTCACCTTCTCGGAGGTGTCTTTAATCGCACTTCTCGTGACCGTTGATGGAGCTCTCTCTCCCACCCTAGCCCAACATAATCTAAGTGGATCCGCACGGGCCTCCCATACAATGCCTCATATGGTGCCATCTGTATACTTGCCTGATAACTGTTGTTGTAGGCGAATTCCACTAAGGGCAAGTGCTCTTCCTAGCTACCCTTATGATCTAGGATGCATGCTCGCAGCATGTCCTCTAACACCTATATAGTCCTCCCGTGACCGACACTGCTCTGTGGTGGAAAGTTGTACTATGGTCAGCCATGGTGCCCATAGCCTTTGGAAACTCTTTAAAGTGCGCCAACCTTCGGGTCTCTCATCCGACACTACGGATACCGGGTACTCCATGGTCGACTATCTCTCGAATGTACAACCGGCAGAATCTCTCCAATGTGAAGGTCATCCACACGGCTAGAAAATGTGCCGACTTCGTGAGCCGGTCCACTATCACCCATACCGCATCATGTCTCTGTGGCGTCCGTGGAAAGTGGGTCACAAAATCCATCGTGACATGCTCCCACTTCCACTCAGCCACCTCCAAAGGTTGAAGTAGCCCTGCTGGCCTTTGGTGCTCAGCCTTAACCTGCTAACACATGAGACATCGCCGAACAAAGTCCCCTACGTGTCTCTTCATCCCACTCCAGTAGTACTAGCGACGAAGATCTTGGTACATCTTCATGTCACCTAGATGCACGACAAATCGAGAGCAGTGAAACTCCTTGAGAATCTCCTTTCTAAATCGGACAATCAGAACCACTACCCGCCCCTTCATATCAAGACTACCATCCGGGCGTGATCTGGCCCAACCCTCACACCGTAATCCATTGGCATCTCGATCCCCGATGGACACTCATCTCCACGGTCCCGCCCCCGGGACTCAATCACTCAAGCCAACAGACTGTAGCTACTTAAACTCCCCTCAATGTACCCCGAGCCCCGCTTCACTGCATCAGAGCCCAAACCGGTCCCACGCTCTTGAGCATCCGCCACTCTCGAGAAGCTATACTAGCCAATGCTCCCCGTGACTTCCAATTGAGCGCATCAGCCACCACATTTGCCTTACCAGGATGGTAATGCAAAGTGAATTCGTAATACTCTAGGAACTCCATCCATCTACGTTGCCTCATATTGAGGTCCCGCTGCATGAAAATATACTTCAGACTTTTATGGTCTGAGTACACCTCGAACTCCTCGTCGTATAAGTAGTGACGCTAAATCTTCAAGGAGAAGACTACGGCCGCCAACTCCATATCGTGTGTGGGGTAATTCTGCTCATGATTCTTCAACCGACAACTCTGCTACTACTCCTATGGATTGCATCAAACACATCCCATCCGCCCTCGAGGCATCACACAATACATCAGTGGTACCCCTGGTTCCGGTCCGGGACTATCAAGATTGTAGCCGGGCAGCCCTTAACTCTTGTCACCGCATCGGGTCATCCCAATCAAACTCGACCCTTCCCAGTCAATCTAGTCATGTGTGCCATGACCCGGAGAAATCCTCAATGAATCTCCCGGCTGCATCTGTACCAATCCCAAGAAACCCATCTCAAGACCGCACTTCGCCTCCCAACCCACTGGCGGCTCGACCTTCTGGGTCCACCGACACTCCCGATGTCACACCGTCTGTCCCAAAAATCTCACCTAAGAAGCCAAAACTCGCACTTATCGGTCTCGGGCGCATCAGCTGATGGTCTCTCAACAACTGTAACACAATCCTCAACACATATCATGTTCCTACCGACGGGAGTAGATCAAAATGTCATCCACACTTATTATTAACCGATCTTAGATAGGGTTGGAATACCCTATGCATGAGGTCCATGGATGCCACTGGCGCATTCGTCAATCCAAAGGGCATCACTGTAAACTCAAAGTGCCCATACCGAGTCCTAAACGTTGCCTTAGGGATATACATCTCCCTAACCCTCAACTGATGGTAACTAATGCGATAACTATCTTGGAGAGTAGACTCATTCTCCTCTCAATCGATCAAACAAATCGTCAATCCTGCAATGGGTAACAGATTCTTTAACAGACCCTCGCTCAAGAACCCGTCAGAATCAATGCATAGCTCAAGGGTTTTGTCCTTCTTTCGCAAACAGAACCGAGCGCCCCATGGTGAAGTGCTCGGGTTCAATGAATCCCTTGTCCAATATTCCAGCTGACCCCAAGTTCCCGCAACTCAATCGTGTCATCCCCATGCGGAGTCATAGAGATGGGCGAAGTACCAGGGCGTAACTCAATACCGAAGCCTATAACCCTCTGTGGAGGTAATCCCGGTAGCTCATCCGGAAAAACATCCTCATACTCACAAACTACTCGAGGTAGATCTAAGTCCGGTCTCAACTCGTCCTCTAAGGTAAGGCTTACTAGCCAACCCGCCAACCCGTCCCGACACCTCGACTGCAGGCGGTCTCGTGGGAAAACATCATGCTCGTCTCCCCCGGGAATACAACGCTAGTACCGGGCCCCCTCTCGCATGTAGCGGTAACCCTTGTGTTCCACAATCACTGACTAATCTCTATAAGCTATTAGCCAATCCATCCCAAGGATGACGTTGAACTTTGACATGTCCATGACCCTCAGGTCCACTGTGAGTAGAATCCCCAAGATCTCTAGCTCGCAACCACGACATATCATCCCTATCCTGCCCTGTAACCCTAGGGAGAACCCTCCATGGCCAAGGGCTCCTCCATGCCTCTGCAACTCTAAGCTCAACTCTATCACAACCAATGCATTTCTAAGGTAAAACATTTAGCCTCGAGACACACTATTCACATACCAAAAATTCTATACACTATAAGCCTGGCGCATTCATAGTAATAAAAAGATACGTACTTCCCCATATTTTAAATCATATGCAACAAAAAAAAATTTATTCTATAAAATTCTTACTTTATTTTTTATTTTTTTTAAAAATTTATTTTATATATATATATATATATATATATATATATATATATATTTTTTTTTTTTTCTTTTCATTTTTCCAAAGAGGAACCAAAAAATATTTATTTTAAATATTTTTTTCCGCTTACACACTCATAAAACCCGTAGTAAATTTTTTCCCTCAACACACCATTTTTTTTCTTTCATCTCCAGTAGCCTCCTTGCTACTCCTAAATGTAGTAGCTGGAACACTGCAATTCATACAAACTCAAAATTTTCAAGAATTTAATTACAAACTCTTTTTATCGTGTAAAAACTGAAATTTTTCTCCAGAATTTCACAACCACAATTTGTTCATTTTCAAAACTGGAGCTACTGTCTAGAATTTTTTTTTTTTCGTTTAATTCTGGACTATTTGCCCAAAATTCCTCAAATAACTTGTTCTCACACTAAACCCTAGTGTCCAACATTTTTTTTCCTATGTGCTATTCACCAAGCACACAATTCACACAATACATACACAACAATTCATGTTATACACCTAATCACACATAAAACACGATGCATGTAGTGTTATAATCCTGTCCCGTGACTGCCTAGGTAATCACATACTTAAACTCTAACATCGAGCCAAACCAAGTTGTGGTGCTCTCACACCTTAATCACTATATCAAGCCCAAGTCCCTGCCTCCTAGGCATTCGTAGATACCAAGTTCTACACTCAAGAGACCGCGGGCCTTAAGCCCAAGTCCCCCAAGCCCTAGGTACCGTGGGTACCCAAGCTCGATACACTGCCGCGACGCCCAAAACCGTGTGTCCGCTGACAACCCATCAACCTATTTAATGACCAGGATGCTCTGCAACCCGACTCCACCATAGGCATCCGGCAGCCCCTGAATGGGAGCTCTACCCCAAGGTACAAAAACCTGTCCCAAATATCAACACTCCATGACCACAGATATCCACATGCGAGTAAAATAATGGCCACTTGGTCCCCGCATTAATACTCACAACAAACATCAACTATATACAAATAGTTCAAGAGTTATTACTTATCTTTATACAACATATATTAAAATTACAACATTCTAATACATGTATACAACGAAGGTACCAAAGCCACAACCCGACTTTCTTCTAAAATGCGGCCTCTAGCGAGCGCCGTCCTCGTGCACACTCCTCGCACTGAATGGTGATCTCTCGACAGGTGAGCAAACCCAGTGTGGTGATACCTCACCTAGGTTACTTCCTCAACTAAGTGCACATGCATGACAAAACAATCACATTCAAAGCAATTTCATGAAACTACCTGAATGTCTACATGACCAACCCATGTCTCGAGTCCTCACCGACTCCCTCACATATGCCTAAGCCGACGCGAGTGAAAACTCACGCTTCCAAAACAAAGCTGCTGTTCTGGAAAACACACTATCGTAGTTTCGTAAATATCGACTACCCTCCGAGGTGAACGTGGTTTCGGGAGAACCTTCCAAACAATTCATGGGCTCCTCCGACGTGTAATTGTTGGACCGTCTCCCAACACAATTCTCCGAAAATCTTCCGTCAAATTGGCCCCACAAACATTTTCATTTTTATTTCATTTCATATTCACCACACCTAATATTCTAGGTTGTCCCAGTGCATATGGAATGCATGATGCCAATTCCAACAAACTCATGCTAATACATTCACATGCATATATATTAACATAATTAATCACATAAAACATGTTATGCAATTTCACAATCAATTACACCTAAATTAGCTCACATGGGCTAATTAACAAACACGGAAGAATTCATTTCAATCACTCAAAACCAAACACATTTTCACACCAAAATTTACATGTTCATTATTCATGTGAACAAAGTGGAAACCCTCGGATTAATGTTTCATGACCACACAAATGTACTTTTTTCCACTCGGTTCAAGGCTTTGAGACTGTTTACGGCTAATACAAGCCTCAGAACATTCCTAACCATTTACACAATTTTAGCCAAAGAATAACGCAAAGTGTGTGAAAGATCCCTTACCTCGAGTTGTTGGAACTCCACCAAATCTGCGGCCCACGCCGTGAGTCCTCGCTCTCTCGTAGAGTAATCCTTTCTTCTTACTCCTGTTTAAAACCGACTAGTCCGACATAGAATCTTAGAGAGAAGCCACTCTCTCTCTCTCTCTAAAAAATAAAAAATCCAGCCATTGCCTCCCTTTCCAGCTTCTGCCCGTTTTTGGCTTCAATTTGGGGAAGATGACACTATGCAAGTTTTTGTCTTATTCATTAAAAATTCATTTAATACCATCCATGTCCTCAAGCCCTGATTTTTGATTCTGGCACTATCTCGTAAACCCATCCATTTCATCACCTCTCTACTCACGCAAAGATGTGTCATTAGCGAAAGATATCGTAGCAAAGCACTTCGTCACATCACATATCATTTTAAAAGCAATCTCGATACTGCCTCGAAAAAAAAAAATGTGAAATTATTATCGCCTCGTAATTCGACGAATTAACGTGGTACCTAGATTTCAGTCGAGACGATTCCAACGGTGGAACTGCTTCGTCTTCCGATATCTAGAAAATTTTGATTTTTACCGAAATTACGATTTTGGGTCTCTTTTTCCGAAAAATTGAATTTTCTGCTCCACTCCTACGACGATAAGTATATACCCGACATGAGCATACATCGTGATTCTTAAACATTGATATTTTGTAATCAAACGAGTTAAACTCAGAAAGATTGTTTTGTACTTCTTTTTGAAGGGGCATAGAATGCCTTTAATAAATTGTTTGTATAAATGTAAATGTTTATGGGCCTATCGTTTGCATATGTTTCCGCAATATTTAAAAAGGACTTGTGCCTATGGTAAATGAAATGCTTCCGTGTATTTGAATCTCTAAAAAGAAATGACATAAATAAAATATTTTTGATAAGATAAATGAAAACAGTTGGAGTAAACCGGGCTCCAGTTCTGATCTGCTATTCGGGTCGAGCTGAGGATTTGGGTCACTACACTTTTGAAAAAAAAAGAAAAAAAAACAGGTGTTACATTTATTGGTATTAGAACATCCCGGATTCGGTTAGGACTCGCCAATCGGGTCGGACCGAATAGGGGTGCTACAAATCACACTTCTTCACATATTCAACACTATCCCGAAAAGTGTAGGCCAATAAAATCCAGTGACCCAAGATTCTCCCCGTGAAGTTCTCAATGGTCCCATGACATCCATATGGTGAAAATGACAATGAGCCAAAATGTCGCCAGACTCACTCGTGGACACAATCCAGACACCGACCGCACATCTTCGTGATCACCCGATCTGCACATCTTCGAAATAATAGAGGATCGTCCCATTGATAGCATTTCACATCATGGAGAAATTTCTTCCTTTGCCTTGATTCGAATTTTGGTGGTAAAACATTGCAAGCTAGGAAGTTCACTATATTAGCATACCATGGCAAAAAGGCTTCTATAACTAGTAGTTGTTCATCCGAGAAAGATTCATTAATCTTAATGGATTCTTCGGTGTCATTTCCATTTTCCAAACAGGATAAATGATCAGCTACCATATTTTCACCCCCTTTCTTATCCTTGATCTCCATATCAAATTCTTGAAGCAATAAAACCCATCGGATCAATCTCGATTTGGTGTCCTTCTTCATCATGAGGTATCCAATTGCAAATTCACTTACATCACACATAATCTCAAAAGGTTCACCCCAATTAGGTGCAACAACAATGGGTGCTTTTGTCAATTTCTTCTTTATCTCCTCAAATGCTTTCATGAACGATTCATCAAAACTGAAGATCGTGATTCTTTTCCAACAATTTACAAAGCGGTCTTGCGATTTTTGAGAAGTCCTTGATAAATCTTCGATAAAAACTTGCATGGCCCAAAAAACTACGAATGCCTCTCACTGTAGGGTGGAGAGCTGGCTCGATTGTACCATTTTTCTTTGCTCAAATCTCCCAACCCCTTTGAAGAGATGAGGCGTCCAAGTACAATACCCTCTTAAACCATGAAGTGACATTTCTCCTAATTCAATACAAGAATTTTCTCTTTACACCTTTGTAAAACCACTTCAAGATTGTTAAGACAATTAGCAAATGAACTTCCATATACTAAAAAATCATCCATAAAAGCTTCCATGATATTTTCTATCAAATCTACAAAAATTGTTGTCATACATCTTGGGAATGTGGCTAGAGCATTGCATAACCTGAACGACATTCTTTTGAAAGAAAATGTTCCATATGGGCATGTGAAGGTTGTCTTTTCTTATTCCTCTGGTGCAAAAACACTGGTTTCTGTTTGTATCCCGATTAGCCATCTAAGAAGCAATAATGAGAATGCTCGGCAAGTTTGTTTGGCATTTGATTCAGAAAAGGTAGTGGCTAATGATCCTTCCTTGTTGCCCTGTTGAGCTTCCAATAGTCGATGCATACTCACCAACCCGTGACGGTGCAAGTGTATAAAAGCTCACCTTTCTCATTTCTAACCATAGTAATACCTCATTTTTTTTGGCATAACTTGCACAGGGCTCACCTAAGGGCTATCGGAAATAGCATATATGAATCCAACTTGGTGCCACTTAAGGACTTCCTTTTTTACGACTTACTTCATCACGGGATTTAACCGCCTGTGGTGCTTAATGATCAGAACATGTTCTTCTTCCATCAAAATTTTATGCATGCACACGGAGGGACTGGTAAGTGTCCAAAAACACTCATTACGTACTCGGGTTTTGGAATGTGTTAGACCTTTTCTATAATTAATATAGTAGCATTTGCATTGTAGGTCAAATTGAGGCATTTTGGAGGCTAAAAGAGGGAAGAATCAAGATCTTGCTCCCAACGTTGTGACATCCCAACGTTGCGACGTCCCAACATTGAGACGTTGTTGGGCCTTTTCGTGGGTGATTGACCAAAACTGTATAGATATAAATTTCTGCTACTATTACCAAAGGACTATATGCTAATCCCCAATAAAGGAACCAAAAACTTGTTTAGACCAAGTAGAACATGTGTTCTCATAATAGAAATGGATTTGTCAATGACTTTCTTAAAGATTGAGTTCGTCTAATGCTCAAGTGTGCAGTCGCATGTATAATAAAAGTGGACCTATAAGACCGGATATCATTCCCACAGAGATAAAAAAGAAATTAAAGTTCAACTACCCTAATTACTCAAGTTCCACACTATTTGAACTCCCATTTCATAAAATTTTCAATAACCTAACTAAGAATTCCACTATCTAAATTTATACATCTATAATAAAAGAAAATTTCAAAACTTTAACATTATACCGGATCGAACCGGATTATTGCCGAAGTAGACACTGGGATTTCACTGTGAAATTATCAATTCTTGCAACATAATCTAATTCTATTATATCATGAATTGGAATATGAAATTGTCAAAGAGGTAATGTAGTATAGTTTGGATTTCTCCCTTAACCATACATTTCACTGATTAGAAAGTCACGTTCATTTCTGAAACATATATCAAACCAATTACTGGTAATCATAATTTCTTTATAAGATCTAGGTATTTTTCTTTTCCAATACTTCATACCATTTCTTATGACTCTGATTTCTTACTTCCCGAAACGGGGCCATTCAGGATTTCTGAAATGAATGATGTCTCATCCTTGAGATCTTAAGAGTTCTCCGCTTTCCTTGATTAGATCCTAAGGTAACACGGGATCGAGATCATTCCTCCAGGACTGAGTAGAAATCTCACAATTGATTAAATTGATAGATCACTAAATTAATTCACAAACCATGAGTAAATTGTAGATTTATCTAAGTATTTAGAGCTCATTAAATTCTTGATACTAATTAAAGCACCACAAAAGTAGCTTGCATCAGTACTCTTGGAATCTCATCTACATTAATCGCTCGAGAGGTATCTAGAAATCATAGCCGAATGATGGTCCTTAAATGGGTATAAGTTACTAATATTGGGAGGCAATTCACTTCATGATCAGCACCATTCAAATAAACTCAAAATTCTCGAATTCGAAATCTATTTCTAATTGTGTAGGAAAGACCATGCTAACATAAGATCTTTTCAACGAAGTTGTATTTCTAGAAAAGCCCGAATCACAGTGAACAACAGGAAATGCGATAAGGAAATTTCCAATGTAACTATAATCAATTGAAAGAAATGAATTCCAGCTTTTATCTAGATTTCATTAGTTTCAAACATTAATTTGGAATTGATTTTCAACAATAGAGCTCAACTACAAACTTACGAACGATTCCTTTGTTTCCAAGTCAAATACATAAATTAAAATTCTGTGTCTAATCTACTGAAAATAAAATAAAAAGAAAAATATAATACAAAAGTCCTCGGCTCTGAGATGCTTTGGTTTTTAAATGAAGTAGGTGCCTCTCTTTTCTCAAATTGCTTCTCTTTATAGAGCCTCAGAAGTTTGGGCCCTAAATTCGAGACTGCCTTGTGGATACCTAAAATTTTGGCCAAATTACATTCTTTGTCTTGACCTGAAAGTGTTGTTGCGACAGAGTTTTAATTTTTTATTGCAAGTCTCTATTGCAGCATGTAGTAATCGGTCGCGACTTGCTCCCTGTGCATCCTTCTTGGATTTAGTTGCGACAAAGTTTCCTTGTTCATGGCAGTTTCTTCAACATATTCATTTTGTCATGTGAGTTTCTCTGTGATTAATGTCCCAGAAAAGTACAATTTTGAACCCTATATTAGATGAGTTTTGAGTACTTTGATCATTAATCATATCATATATCAATTGAAGTGTTCAAGTCATCTTAGTAACACTTATGTCAATTTGAGGGTGTTTTGATTGTTTGTGAACTTTGTACGCTGAACTTCAACCTCAATGCAAATGATCAATCATGGTCGGAAATTTAGTCTCGGCCATCAAACAAGCCCCAATCGATGGAAAAACAAAGGAAAAATGGAAGAAACGAGATGCGAGTTGAAGACGGGATGAGAGCATAGAAACGGCAAAGCGAGGATTTTCGCAAATGATTGTAAACAGTGCATAACCACTGGCCGAATTTACTTCAATATTCATAATCGGTTAAGTTAAGCGAATTTACGCCTTTGTTCGCAAGCCTAGCGAAAATGATGTTCGCTAAACCAAATCCATTTAGCTAAACACTTGTTCATTAGCGAGTACTCGATTCCTTCTCACAAAGATTTCGCTAACCCAGCGAAAATTTAGCTAACCTTCGCAGTGCACCCACTAGCGAAATTTGTTTCGCCACACTTGCCAAATTCGCTAACCCTTGCGAGTCGTAATTAGCGAAATTCATCCCTGTAGCGAAAATGCATGCCTCGTCATGCTTTGTAATTAATCTGGCCTTTCATTTTTGAGTGAGATTACTGTATCCTATAGCAACAGTTTGCTAGGGTTTTGGTATTTTCACCTTGAGGAAATTTATAAATACCCCTCATGTTTTGTAATAAGAGGAGGTGGAGAGAAGTGAATGCGAAATTTAGTGATTGTAAGTTTTTCATTCTTGCTTTTGTAAATAAGGATTTTATTTTAGTTTTGCTTTATTTTCTCTCTTCTCTCTCTTCTTCCTCTCTTCTTTCTTTTCACTTTCATTTGCGAAACACCTCTTGGATAATGACTTCAAGATGCTTAGCTAAGCCTCCTTGCAGCTGAAGAAGGAAGGAAGCTAGCTTAGCAGGTGGGGTTATGCATGTTGTCCTCATGAACTAAAAGTTATGGGTAGTGTATTTATATTGCCCTGTTTCAGCTGATTTGCATAACATGGGATGTTATTGTCTTGCTTGATATTCTACCATGCTTTAGATCCGATGTAGTGGAGGTACTATGAATGCGATGGTCTTACTTGCCTCTGAGGTAATATCTACATGTTAGGGTTCTTCAAATTAAGGTTAAATAACATTTGCTTTTATTGTTTCGACGATACTCTCCTGTGCTTTAGGGTTCGGTGCCGGGTGAGAGATGCGCTGTGATTGCTCTAGATGAATCAACTAGAGCTATAAAAATGATAAGGAATGTTAGGGTTTTAAGCAAAAAGGGCCCATAGCGCATCTGTGTTGACTGAATAGGAGGGATAAACGAGGACATGTATTTGCCACTAGGCTTTACCAAGTTAGTGACCTGAATCTTCAAAGTAAATTTCTTCATTTTTAACTTCTAGTTTTTACCATTTCCGATTTTGCGATTTCAGTTTAAACCATTCTGACTTTTGACACAAATCGAAAGTCGAATAGAAAGCCTTACCTTCATGCCTGTCATAGCGAACCATTTTTAGGAAGAAAACCCGTCCAGGTGTTCGGCCTGAACCAGCATCTTGCGATGGCTTGACTACGATAGGAGAACAGGTATATAAATATTGTTGATTCATTTCGACTACGTAGCACGAATCAAATGGCCAGCCAGGTCTTAGGGGATGGTGCGACTACTAATGAGTAAGTTGAAAGTACTTGTGATCCGCATCCTGAAGTGAAGGTAACCTTTTACCTCTTTTTACGGCTTCGATTCTGAGAGCCCACCGATTTGCTTCACTTTGCGATAGCGCCTTTGTTTGATTCGATTTTTCATTCGGTCGATTTATTGTTGTTAGTTAATTTTAATCTTTTTGCGGGTTGTTTGTTGCTCTTTGTTGTCTCTTTTAATTGTGTAATCGCGTATCACAACTTGATGGGATAGAACCACATCGAATTAGATTGTATAGGATAAGTACTGACTTGACTTTAGCTAGTGAAGTCGGTGTCTGTGATACCATGGATCCATTACGAGGAGCAGCCAAAATCAACCAGAACCCATGAATCGAATACATATAGAATTCATGAGGGGATCACATCCACCCTCCTAGAGTTAGTACTTACGTCACCGTATCATTCCTCCTCTTTGAAGATGTATGATGGGGCCTTATTTATTACCCTACTCCCCCACATATCATGGTATGGAAAATGAAAATCCATACACTCATATAAGGGATTTTAGGAGGTTTGCACTACCTTAGGAAAGTATGATGGACATGGATTTGCTGAAGCTAAAGGCATTCAGGTGACTCTAAGAACCAAGGCCAAGATATGGCTCAATCATTGAGACTAGAACCGTAAAAGTGGCACAGTGCGCAATTTGAATTCTGAAAAGTTTTAAATTACTCATAAGACTAATAATTTGAAAAGGCAAATTTATACCTTTGCGACTCGAGGATGGTGAGAGATTTTACCGGTGTTGGGAGAGATTTATGGAAACCATCGGGTGCATGTCCACCATGGGTTTGACACACATGGATGTTGGTGAACCATATGGTGGTATGTCTTTGCCGTGAAACAGTGCTTTGAAACTATGTGTGGGGGTAGCTTTTGAGTAAACATCTGATGAAGCTTTGGATTTTTTTTTGAACTATGTAAGCTGAAACACTCAAAGCTTGGGATGAACCTAGTCTAGGGAAGTTGAAGAAATTTAGGGCCATTGAATCACCAAGGAGGAGACAAGTATAATTTTTAAGACATAGGGATAAATGAAAAATTGGTCAGTTTAACTCGGGTTGGATGATTTGGAAATGAAAAATCGGCATGAAATGCAAGCAGTTAATGATTATCTTCATCCCCGATTTTCTTGTTTGATTTTCAATCAAATAATTACCACGAGAACACTTTGCGAAAGACCGTGCCCGTGCACGTAAGTCAAATAAACCACCCATAGATGCTTGTAATGGTGACCTTAATAACTCTAATTGAAATTGTCCAAATTTGTCCTTAAATCCAAACCCCTTGTATCGCCCTTTAAGAGCAGTAGCATTACGATTTCACTTGATACAACAGAGATGCCTCCACTATCTTCCCTGTTGAGCAGACGATCACGAATTTAAATAAGGTGGTGGGCATATTTGTAGAAACGAAGAGTCTTGAATGTCCCTGCTTAGTCGAAAATTGAAAGCGATGAAAGCTCGCTCAGCGAGGAAATTGGACAAAATGCATGGTGAGATTTAAAGATCTCTAATAATGTTGCGAGTTCGAAATAGGAAGGCTTCTTTCGGGGACAACAATGTCAGAGTGGTGAATGAAGCAGAGTGGCCAGGGATTTAAAGGCAAGCGTGAAGTTAAGGCGGAGTTGTGACTTTCTGAGAGTGGAAAGGTGAGCCACGCGTATCAAAGCCCGATTCAGTCGGCTCCATTAGTGGCTGACCCACATCGGAGCAGGTTAGTAGAAGGGAAGAGATAAATGTTAGAATACCTCTCAGTTCATGAGTTCTTCGAAGAAAAGAAGCCGATCTGTTCTAAACGAAATGTTGGAAGTATTGCGGCAAGTGAAAGTTGTATTCCTCTCACCATTATGATTAAACGAGGTTCTATACATAAAATTCTTAAAGGATTTATGCAGTAAAGGGTCTCGATGTAAATAAAAGGCCTTTTAAGCGAGCGGGGATTGGTACCATTATAGAGAGCAAGACTCCAGTGAAGTATAAAGATCCAGGATGTCCTACGATCTCGGTGAATATTGGAGGCATCAGCGTGGAGAAAGCACTGTTAGACTTGGGAGCTAGTGTGAATCTGTTGCCATATGCTATGTACAAACAATTGGGTTTGGGTGAACTGAAACCCACTTCCATCACACTTTCGCTCGCTGATAGGTCTATTAAAATACCAAAAGGAACCATTGAGGATGTTCTTATCTGAGTGGGCCAGTTTTTCACTATCCGTTAGATTTTGTTGTACTTGATAAGCACCGGTTGCAATAGGACCCTAATCAGGTGCCACATCGTATTAGGGAGACCATTTTTGGCTACGCCCAGTCACGATCATCAAATTCTTGGAATGGGTCATGCGACTCACATTTGGAAATATGACGTTGGAACTTCAATGCCTTTCATATGGGTAAAGGCATATGCACTCGGAGGAGGATGACTTTGAAAGAAATGCATTATTTTGGGATACCATTACCGGAAAACGAGGCTAACCCAGCCAGCAAGTGCAGATATATTAACTTGAGTTATCAGTTGTGAGCGGACTTGTGGTTTAGAGCTGAGGCTGGTGGAGTCTTTGGAGAAGAAGAATAGAAATTTGCCTCACAGTGATCAGTAATGAACCCGGAACCTCAGCAGTAGAACTGGAGCCACCACCGTGATTTAAAGTATGTTTTTGGAAGTAAATGAAGCGGTGCGAGTTGTGATTTCTTCGCTGTAACCAACACCTGAGCATAATCTCTGCACCTTCTCGAAAAGATAAGCAAGCATTGGGATGGAAAATTCCGATCACGAAAGGCATAAACCGTCCGTTTGCACTCTATCATATCTATTTAGAAGAGGAGTCCCCAAAAGTTGTTAGAGCGGCCTCAGCGGAGAGTTGAATCACGTCTACGATAGTTCGTATAAGTCTTGAAATTACTCTCGTGGTATCATTTATCCGTTTACGATAGCACATGGAGATTGTGACTTCAGGTGGTGCCTAAGAAATCGGGGAGTAACATTGTGAAAAGCGAAGGGTGAAGAATTGTCTGCAGACACCTGACCCGATTGGAGAGTGTGTATAGATTATAGAAGGCACCGATGAGGTGACACGAAAGACCATTTCCATTGTCGTTCGTACAGATCAACTCTGGAAAGAGTTTAGGACACCTTCTATTGCTTTTGGATGGGTATTCGGGGTACTTCGGATTGAAGTGCCACAGCGGAAGATCGGAAAAGACTACTTTTACTTGTCCGTTTGCGCGTATGTCTTATAGGAGGGGATGCCTTTTGGGCTTTGTAACGCCCCCCAGCCACTTTTCAGCGATGTATGCTCAGTATGTTCAGTGACATGGTAGAGCGTATAATGGAGGTATACATGGATGATATCCACGATGTAGAGTGTTGATTTTGAAGAATGTTTAGCTTGATTTGGAGAAGCCCGTCTTGCGAGGTGCGTAGAAGGAATTGGTGTAGCGGGAGAAATGCCATTTTATGGTAAACCATGGAATTTAATATTGGGAGCACATTATTTCTAGCGGGAGTGAAGTTGATAAGCGAATTGACATTATTTCCAAATTGCAGCTGACAAATGTGAGAACAATTAGACAATTCGCGAGGTAAATGCAGAGCCCCTGCAAACGGTTCATTAAGATTTTCCAAAATTGCCAAACCTGTACAAAACTGCGAGAAGGATGCCAGTGGTTGGAGAAAAATTGCGAAAGAGTTTTGAAGAGCCGAAATTTCATTTGAATCTTTGATAGTTCGAGCACCTAATTGGCGATTCTGGTTGAAGGTGATGTGTGATGCAGTATATTCTTTATAGGAGAGCGGTACTTGGCGAAAGAGAAGATGGGAAACCTCGTGTAATTGTATTATGCAAGCAAAACCACGAATGAAGCACGGAGGAATTATCAGCTGCGAGAAAGAGTTCTTTGGCGGTGGTATATGCCTTAGATAAATTACGAACATATTTGGTTGAAATTTGATATAGTCATTTTCTGAATCATTACGCCTTGAAATATCTCTTAACCAAACAAAATGCAAAAGCAAGACTCATCAGTTTGGGTTCTGTTGCGGGAGTTGACTTGCAAATTAGAGATAAGAAGGTGTGGAAAATGTGGTGGCGGATCATCACATCGAGGTTAACTATAACCCGTGACTCACGATCCTCACATTAATGATGAATTTCAGAAAGAATCCCTAATGCGAGTTGGAGAAAGCTCCTTGGTATACTCACATTGCCAATTTCCTCACTACGGGGAGAAATCGGTGAGTGGAAAGGACGGGATAGAAAATATTTTTGCTAAAATTCATTCCTATTATTAGGAAGAGCACTCTATTTAAATCTTGTGCGAGATCAAATCATCGGGGAAATGTGTGCACAGGAGTGAGAATTTTAAACCATTGCCATGAGAATGTTGTGGTGGTCATTTTGCTTCGAAGCGATGAAAGGTGCTCTGATCGGGTTTCCTCTGGCCTTCCTTATTGAAACTGCTTAAATGTCTTAGTGTATGTGTGATACTGAAAGGCTTGGGAGGCTGTCTTGTCGTCATATGATGCTGAACCTTGATTTGGATGTTGAATTATTCGATGTGGGGCATCGATTTTATAGGACCTTTTCCCTCGTCATATGGTAATACATACATTTTGGTGGGAGTGGACTATGTCTCGAATGGGACACGACGATTTCCTGCCAAAGCGATGACGATGGTGGTACCGAATTCTTGAAAGCGATATATTTTCAGTTTGGGGTTCCAAAAGCCATAATTAGCGATGGAAGTTCATATGTCATAGTTTAGAAAACCTCATAGCTAAATGGTGTGAAACAAGTAAGTACCCACACCATCCCAAGCAGAGAGTGAAATTAGGAGTAAGAAGAACGCGGCGGGGAAATCGAAAACCATCTTGATGAAAGTGGTTAATACCCTTGAGAAAAGGTGGTCCATCAAGCTTCTTGATTCATTATGAGCACTATGACGACACTGAAATGATGCAGGTATGTCCCTTAGGTTGGTGTGGAAAGGCATGTCACGCTTCCGGTGGAGATTGAGTATAAAGCATGGTGGCCCGATCAGAAGCAACATGGACCTCGGTGGGCCAGGAAGAAGAGATTTCTTGATCTTAATGAATTGGAAGAAATAAAGAATAATGCCTACTGAACACGAGATTGCAAAAGAAAGATCAAAAATGGCATGACAAATGATAATGGGAAGAGTTTCGAGGAAGGAGATCGAGTCCTGTAGCGCTGACTCGAACTCCACATCTGTTTTCAGCGAAGCTCAGATCGGATGGGCGGGCCATTTCATTATTGACGTCATGCCCAAATGGTTAGGTTGACTTAAGATCCAGTGATGGCGAGAATATTCGAGAAGTCGATGAGGTAAACCATATGTAGTCAATGGTCATCAAGGAGAAAATTCTCCTAATGGACCCCCCCTGAATTCTATTTGGTGTAAATTTCGGGTGGCTCTTGTTGATTCAAGTAGTCTTGTTTTCATTTGTTAGTTATTTCGCGTTAATTGTAATATCGGCTGAAACCTGTGAGATTGATTACTTTTTGTGAGCAGTTCTTGATGGTATTAGCGAGATAAGGATGACTTGACTTTGCCATCACGTTGTCTTATGCAGGTCAACTATACCCATCTTTATCGGTGTTCATCCTCCCATGTTTCTTTGTCTCCCCCTATGTATATATGTGTTTTAACTCCAAATTGAACAATTGAATTGCTTCAAATTGAACAATTGAATTAGCAGGTGAACAATTGAATTGCTTTCATGAAGATTGACTCGTCATGTTGTCACATATCTTTAGAGCATATGCTATACTTAAGAAACAATTTGTGTTCAGTCATTGTTCCAGCATGCTCAGCAGGAAATTTCCCCCTTTATCTTTAATTCACACCTTTGCGCTCCAGTTGTGTATAGAATTTGTAAAATTGTGTGCCTTCTTTAAACTTTGCATAAGCCAGGCCTTAGGTATGTTGGCAACTGGGATAGGTTTGAGTTACCCACATTTGAAGACCAATGTTGTCTTCCCGAAACGAAAAAGAAAGAAAAACAAGAAGAAAAAGAAAAGAAAGAAGAAAGAAAAATAAAGTCGTGAATTTTTGCTTTGAAACCCAGAGGCACGGTCAGGGGTGTGTGGCGAAAACCTTTGAGCAGATGCCCTAAGCACTTAGTGGTAGGGAGTCATCGATTTAGTGTTCGTTACATGGGTGGATAGGTGAAGTTTAATGACTTGTGGATGTAATTTTTCGAAGAGTCATTCGGTCGGGAGTGAAGCCTTTAGGTTAGTAGTCTCATTGATCCTTTTGGCTTGATGCCCTAAACCTTTAGTGGTTGGGAGTCATCGGTGGACCCCCGTTACACGGACTTTGGTGAAGTCGGATTTTAAGCATTGCACCCTACGATGTAGATGAATAAAGAAAGAAAAGTGTAACTAGCCCTATCTAGGTTGTTCAACAACTTAAGGCCATGTCAGTGCTAGGTTGGGGGGAGGTGGTAATTTTGCAGTTTATTGGCTTTCGTCTGGATCTGAACCATTAGACTTAGGTGGAAATCCAAGTTGAAAATCATGAAACTAGTGTTGTTCTAAAATTACTCTCTTATGGATTTGGAGTGCTTTTCCTTATAGTTTTCATATTTTAATTTCAATGTTTCAGTTTAAAGTAATGTATATATGCATATCCCAACCTTTTGAAATATCGACCTTTTGAAACCTGACCTTTTGAAAATCACCACATGCATCTCGATTCTTATTTTGCATTGCTAAGGGACTAACAGCGTTTCGATTTGGGGAGTGTGATTGGAGTGTCCAAAAGTACCACTGAACCTATATTAGATAGGTTTGGTACTTTTGATCCGTGTCATGTCATCTCTCCCCAAATTGAAGTGTTGATCATCTGTAACACTTATGTCAATTTGAGGGTGTTTTGTAGACTTTTGTACACATTTGAACTTCAACCTCAATGCAAATGATCAATCATGAGGTCGGAAATTTAGTCTCAGCCATCAACAAGCCCAAAAATCGATGGAAAAACAAAGGAAAAATGGAAGAAACGAGATGCAGTTGAAGACAGGATGAGAGGCATAGAAGAAACGACAAAACGAGATTTTATAAGCGTTCGCCAAACAGTGCGGCTTCAGCGATTTCGCAAAACGATCGCAATGGAGTCGCAAGTTAAGCGAGGTACATACAGCTTGTTAAAGCCTAGCGAAAATGATGAATTTCGCTAAGCGAATCCCGTTCGTAAACAGCGTTCGTTAAGCGAGATGTCAGTTCCAAACCTCCCCTGAGATTTAGCTAGCTTAGCGGTACAGCTAATAGCGAGTGCACCTTTGCGAGAATTTCAATTTTCGCCACACTTGCCAAGTCGCTAACCTTGCAGGTCGCTAATTATGAAATTCATCCCCAATAGCGAAAATGCATGCCTAAATCGTGCTTTGTAAGTCTATCTGACATATTTCATTTTGGTGAATTACTCTCTTATCTATGCTTAGCTTAGTTCTTTAGGGTTTTTAGTATTTTCATACCTTGAGGAGGCATAAATACCCCTCTGTGTTTTGTAATAAGAGGAGGTGGAGAAAGTGAATCTGAAATTTTGGTGATTTGTAAAGTTTTCATTTCTTGCTTTTGTAAATAAAGTTTTATTTTAGTTTGCTTTTATTTTTCTCTCTTCTCTCTCTTCTTTTCTCTCTTCTTTCTTTCACTTTCAGTACTTGAACACCTCTTGAGGATGACTCGAGGAGCAGCTAAGCCTCCTTCCTTTGAAGAGGAAGGAAGTGCAGCTTAGCGATGGGGTTATGCATGTTGTCCTCATGAACTAAAGTTATGGGTAGTGTATTTATGGCTATATTCAAAACTCGGTTGCATAACATGGGATGTTATTGTCTTGGCCAATACTCTCCATGCTTTAGATCCGGTCTTAGTGACAGTGCTTGTGGCTCTTTGGTGCCTCTTTGCCTCTGAGGTAATATCACATGTTAGGGTTCTTAATTAGGTTAAATAACATTTGCTTTATTGTTTGGCTTGATACTCTCCGTGCTTTAGGGTTCGGTGCTCGGGTGAGAGATGCCTTTGTGATTAACAGATGGTCTTTACGAGCCTATAAAAATGATAAAGGAATGTTAGGGTTTTAAGCAAAGGGGCCATAGCTGCGTCTGTGTTGACTGAATAGGAGGATAAAACCTGAGGACATGTGTTTTATACAGCTTACCAAGTTAGTGACTGAATCTTCCAAAGTAAATTTCTTCATTTTTAACTTCTAGTTTTTACCATTTCCAGTTTTTGCAATTTCGGTTTTTAAACCATTTGTGACTTTTGACCTGATACAAAGTCGAATAGAAAGCCTTACCTTCATGCCCTAATGCAAACCATTTTTAGGAAGAAAACCCATCAGTGTTCGACCACTGAACCCTTTATCTGCGGTAGCTTGACTACGGCGGTAGGAAGGCTAGGTATATAAATATTGTTGATTCGGCACAATTTCTTTGTGTACGAATCACTTGTCCGCGATAAATCTTGTGTGATTTTGGAATAGTTATGAGCATTAAAAATTGTGTCCGACATTATTTATGTGCAACTAACTTCAAATTGATGTCGTGACATTTCTGTGGTTCTTGTTAACAATGTTTTACGTATTAATCGACATTTTGTCGCGACCGGAAGTACATCATGATAGAGTCTTGTCGCCATAACTGATTTCTTATTGCTTCATTTGATGTGCGACATAGTCTCTTGGTGTTGTAGATGTTTTCTGTTGCAACCTAATTTTTCTTGTCGCGACAAGACCTCTCTTCCTTGTATGGGAATCATTGTCGCGACATAGAAAAGTCTGTCGCGACCTTGTTTATTTGTGTTCATCTTATTTATGTGTCGTGACCTTAAAATCCCTGTAGCGACATCGAAACCTCTCTTCAGCTTGAAGTATGTCGCAACATTAGATTACTTTGTTGCCAACTTAGTGAGTTCACTATTAAAGCTTCACATGTCAGCGACCTTGTTTACCTTGTTGTGGCGGATCTTCGCCCTTCTTCGGTCGACATTCATTACCTTTATCGCGACAAAGGTCTTTCTCACGAAGCTCTTTTACGTCTCAACAAGCTTTTCCATGTTGTAATGTCGATTATCCTGACGAGAAGAAGGTGCATTTATGACATAGATGCATATACATTTTCATTATGTTGCAACATAAAGCGATATATCGTAGTATTCTTCTATGTTGCTCTTTAATTTCTTGTCATGACCGAAGGCTGTAATAAATGAAATTTATCTTTCTTCTATTTCCTTTGTGCGACAAGAGCTTCTATGTTCGCGACGATTCTTCTGGTGACATCGGTGATAAACAGCAGCCATGACTTATTAACTTTGTTTTTCTCGATCGACTTGTTACATTAATACCATTTTACGTAAGCGACCGCGTTGTCTTTTGTCGTGACATAACTTCTCTTCTATATTCAGTCCTTTGTGTTGCAACATAGGAAATATTGTCGTGATAGATTTCCTTAGCCATTTGCGTGGACGGTTCATCACGATGAAACAAAACTGCTGTCATGATAGGAGGCTGCTTTACTTGCGATTCTTATTTTTCTCTTAACTTTCTTCTTCAGAAATTTTCTCATTTTGGATTAAAACTTTGGCAAACACAAAGTTGGTGAATAATCATAAATTTAACTTCATTAAAATGGATCTGAATATACTAAAATAATCCAGAAAAAATTGATTAAAAATAGATAGGTTTAAGACTCATCGTGAGGTCTGACTTTTAGTTTGGCGTTTGGGAAGCAGCTCTTTTCGGGGTTTTAAGTAAAGATGACATAAGGGAACTAGGTTGGCACTTTGAGGTGACGATGGATGATATGAGGCAGAGATAGTATAGAGAAGGTGAAATTGACGAGTCGGGAGATCCATGAATGGGAGGAAGACTAAGCATCACCCAAATCTTTCTCTTGCTTGAGAGTAGTAAAGTATGGATAGACATCAACAATTTATGCCAAGCCCAGATGTGGTGAGTTCTTTTATGAAGCTTGGGAGAGGTACAAAGATATCTTAAGTAAATGCCCTAATCATAATTTACCTAAATGGATGCAAGTGCATAATTTTTATAATGGGCTGAGTATACCTACAAGAACTCTTATTGATGCTTTTGCGGGAGAAGCTATTCTGGGCAAGAATGAGGTGGAAGCGTATTAGTTTCTAGAGAATATAACGTTGAACAATTGTCAGTGGCCAATTGAGATAGTAGTACCAAAGAAAGTTGTTGGGGGTGCACGATCTAGATGCAGTTACGAACTTGACAAACCAAATTTCTCAGTCTCTAAGTAGTTGCAAGCCGCTCAATTACAAAATTCTCAAGCATCAGCTCATATGGTCCAAGCTAGCACTTTGTCATGTGAGAGTTTCCATGGACCCCACCTTACTATTGAATTCTAGATGATGAATCCCATGGGGAAATTAGCAATTGATTAAGCTCAATACTTGGCCAAATTCCTCTAATCAAAATTTCAACCCTTATGCTCAAAATTAAAATCCAGGTTAGAAGAGTCACCTAAACTTCTCATGGAAGAACTCTAATCTTTGAAGTGTATGGAGCAAAGCTGACCCTCTCCTGACATCGAGAGAATAAGTCCGACTTAGAAGTCAAGGCGGGTAGTAGAGGATATGCATGAGACTCAACACCGGTTCGAAAATGAGGCGAGAACTTCCTTAACTTGATCAAACGCTGACTTAGGAATTTGGAGTGCAAAATGGGTCGAATGGTTTCATTACTCAACTGGGGAAACGAAAATCTTAGAGTACCAAAGTCAGCCGAGGAGAGAGGAATAGAACTGCTATGAGCGATCACCTTGAGAGTGGAAAGAGCTTAGGGACGAAAAGCGAGGAGAGGACATGGAGGCAAGTCAGTCCTCGAGGCCTGAGATAACACAAAAGTCAGCTGAGAAAGGGAAAGAATCAAAGTCTAAGGCACCTTTGTATAACCCACTCCCAGATCTCATAGAAGTACTTTTTCCACAAAAACTATGGAGGCTACAAGGCAAAAAGCCTTCCTAAAATGAGGAATAGAAGAAGCAGGATAATAAGGGAGATCTGAATGGAGGAAGCATTACGTCAATCTTAGGCTCCCATGCATCCTGTACCCTTAGAAGTTAAAGAAGGGTAAGTTGGAGAAGCAATTTGTCAAGTTTCTCGATATCTTCAAGAAACTTCACATAAATATACCCTTCATGGATGCATTTGAGAACATGCCAAGTTATGTGAAGTTCATGAAAAAGATCTTTGAAAATAAGAAGTTTGATGAATATGAGATAATTTCGCTTACAGAGGAATGCAGTGCAATCCTTTAAAAGAAGCTCCCACCAAAACTTCAAGCTCCGGGTGGTTTTGCTATACCATTCTCTATCGGGAACTCGATATTAAGTAAAGCTCTTTGTGATTTGGGGGTAAGTAACAATTTGATGCCGCTATCAATGTTTAAAAGGCTAAATTTGGGGAAAGCAAAACTGACTACAATCATATTACAAATGGTGTGGAGTCTTCTAAACATCCGCAGCGTAGTGAAAATGTCACGAGTAAGTGGATAAGTTCCTCTTCTTGAGACTTTGTCATCTTAGCATGAAGAAGATGATAAGGTCCCCATTATGCTTGATAGACCCTCTTGCCTCTTGGAAAACCACAAATTAATGTTCAAGAGGGTGAGCTTAAATTGAGAGTTCAAGGAGATGAAGTACACGTTCCATGTATTTCAAATTTATGAAGCATCGGATGACTACATCATTGAGTCTAGTCACTAGGAGAGCATGCATGGAGACTTGGTAAACTGTAAGGATATGATTAGTGCAGTAAAGAAGGAAAAATATAAAGATATAAAGAAAGAAACCAAGGGAGTTGATGGTATGGGAGACAGCATATTCCATCCACCATGAGAAGTACATCAAAGTATTGAGGAAGCATTGATCAGATTCTTAATCAATTCTTGTTGGTGGGCAACCTTCAACGTCACGACGTTGGATATTTTCCCCTCTATGATATCACGACGTTGATTGAAAATTTTTTGATCACTCTTTGGAAGCGTTGTGGCGTTAGCGAAGCAGCCGTGGCCGTTGCCTACTTTTAAGTCGATACTTGGTCATTTTCTTCTTGCTGTTCTTGAGACTCTTCAATTAAGACCTAACACTCTCTATCAATCTCCATTCTGAATTACTCCATCAACGTCTTTCTAGGGTAATCAAGCGGTTTTTCAAGCGCACTTACTAGAGGACCCAGAAACGACAGTAGATAATCAATTGCCTTCCTCCATTCACTAAGGTTACTTCACGCTACTAGAGATTTTCGAATTAAGGGCAGTTCAAGGTATTCAACATCAATTTTTCCACGTCTTTGGTATTGTTTTACATCAACAAGAAGAAATTGTGGGGATAGTTAAGCTCTAGAAGGTTCAGGCCTTTTTGAAAAACTTTTCTCAAAATAGCCCCCGCCAAATATTCGATACATTGCCTGAGTGACAAATTGAGAATTGGTTTGCTATAAAGAATTCCTGTGATCACCTTAGAGGGTTATGTTCCAATAGTGTATGGATTTAAAGATATCGAACCCTCCCATCCTCCACCATAAATTACTAAGGTACCCCATGTCTTCCAAGAAGAAAAAAGTGAGCTCAAAGAGGAGTAGTAAAATGGATGAGCAGCCCGAGGATTATGATCATCGTAAATTTGTGAATTTGGGAGCCTTTGAGAAGTTTTCCCTCATATTGAAGGATTGTTCCTTTATTAAAGAAAAGGGCTTCCACCACCCTGAGGATGCCATAGAAAAGAAATGGTGGAAGGCACTTTACTTGACCCTTGGGCCGGGTTGCCCTGATGGTTGTATGAGAATTCTCATGACCAACTTCCCGTGTGGTGAAACAAATGCGAATTGATTGTGTTTATAGATTTTAGCGTGTGGTCTATCAATTAGTTTATAACCTAGAATCGATTAGTGACGAAGCATATGATAGACTTGAAGACCACAACACTAGGAATTGCTTTGAATGCTCTGATGGTCGAGTCGGTGGAAGACCCAGTGGTAGAGGGCATCATGAGAAGTACATTCAGGCCAAGAATTTAGCCTATATCCTTAAAGTATGGCATCACTTCATCACTTCCCGCCTCATTCCAACTACCAATGTATGTGAAGTGAGTGCGAAGTGCGTCTTGTTGAACTATGCTATTATTCAAGACATCCCCTTTGATGTGGGGCAAGTCATAGAGGATGACATCCTCCATAACAAGGACGCTAAAATGAACCTCGGGCACCCTTTCCTCATTTATGGATTATGTAAGAAAGTCAGGGTGCCCTTGGAAAGTAATGAAGCGTGGATACACCCGATTAAAGCAATAGTAGTGAATAAAAAAAAACCGGGTGTACCTAGACCGGAAGGGGTGTATGACTCTATGAATGAGCCTTTGGATGAGGAGGAGTTGAGGGCTTATCAAGACTTGTATGGGGGGTGACATGACGAAAGAGGAGAAGTGAGCTAGTCTTCTACAATCCACAGCAACCCTTAGCGAAAGGACAATCCTCCTACTCCACTAGTATTGGGGGATTAGGTTCAGAACCTCACGAGGTTTGATGCATTATGGGGCCGAAACGCAAAGAACATCTTGTTTTGATGAGCGAGATGGGCGAGCTAAAGCACAAATCCTAGCGATCGGGGAGATCATCAACGACAACTCACTCGACTCCTTACTTTATCACATGCCACCACTTAGCCACATCGGTGATCATAGATCGATAGGGAGTTTCTCGCCTTTCTTTATACTTCATGCCATTGAGAGACGATGTCCGTTTCTAATTGGGGTGTGGGCGATTGGTTTGGTGTTCTTTCTATTCGTGGCCGCCAGGTGCTTAATTATTTCATTCGGTGCCTACCATGATTGGTAGACTACATTAGTGATCTAGTTTGGAGTAATTTGCATGTTTTAGGATCATCTTGCTTTAGGTATGTTTTTGTTTGTTTCATGTGTCTTGTTGCTTGTGTCTTGTGTGTGTTTTTAGGTGTTATGTCTTGAGTGAGTTTGATGCCATTGATTGCTAATAGAAGGCCATGTTGAACACAAATTATTGAAAAAGGCGAGTGTAAATGGTGGAACACCCAGGTTTTGAATGATTGGAATTGTGTGCTTGCGGGAGTGGGTGACTGCTTTAGTTACCCTCTTTGTCTTTGGATTAAGTATTTCTCCAAGGAATCTATCACACACACACTTTGGATCTCTTGTATACCTTGGTCTGAACCCTTTGTGAATTCATCTAACCTTGTGGGATTCTAACCTTTAAGTGATGGGACACCTAATCAAAGAGGATTGCCATTAAGCTGACCAAAAGAAAAATATAGAAAAGTGAAAAAATAAAGATAAAAAAGAAAATATAAAAGAAAGGTCGAAAATAGGTATATGAATAAGAATAAAGTAGGATAATCAGTTGGAATCACGGGCATAGATCGAGGGCCTTTCAAGCTTCAATGCCTTGACGGTAGTAGGGAGTCATTGACTTCACTGGCTGCTACATGGGACAGAAGATGAATCTTTCCCATAGCCTAGGGTCTTTGAGTTTAGTTGAGTGTTTGGGGTGAAGTTTAAGGGGAACTAAATGACCGATACCCTTAACTAACTAGTAGGGAGTCGTCAATGGGTCGCCGTTATAAGGACACTCATCAAAAACTTCTAGGCATTGGTTTTCTTTCAATTTTAGGAATTTAGGTCATTTTTGTTATATGTATTTTGGTATGAATAAAAAGGGTGCGTTCTTATCTTTTCTTAGTTAGCTTCTTCCAAAAAGGTGAGTTGAGCTTTAGTTTAGGGGTACTAGGACCTTGTTATACGATAGAGATCATACTTGCCTTCTGATTTAGATCATATGAAAAGTCATTAAGGACTTTGGGGGTGGGGGGGTGTTGATTTGCTTTGCTCGCCCCACTTAGTTTTGCCACATTCTTTAGAGAGTTTAATAGTCTAAGGATCCTAAATTTTGGTTGGAAAGGCCAATATTGAAAATTAGTGTTCATGTTGATCCTTCTTTTTGGCATCATGTTATCATACTCATCTCATTGGTGTTAGTTCGTGTCATTTTTAGTCTGTTTGTTATGTCTCGAGTCAATCTCTTGCTTGGGGACAAGCAAGAAGCTAAGTTTGGGGTGCAAAAACTTGATAGACATTTTTTGTGTTTTGTATTAAAATTACGTGAACAGATATGCAATTAATGCCTATTCGTGCAAGTATATGCATGTCGAAATGTCTGAGTGTCTTCAAACGTACAAAGATGATCCATAGGGAGGAATGAGATGTTAAGTCACCCAGAAATTGGACTACCTTTCTAATATCCAAATGAACAGATTGTGATGATTTTGGACTGGAAATCTAAATTAAAAATCTTAAGTAATAAAACCTTGGCGATTATGCAAGTTGAAGGTTTCTTAAGATAAAGAGGTTCTAGGGTTTTTGTGCAATTAGACAAACTGCTTATATTTGAACAAGAATCCTATTCTATTGTTTCGTGAGAGAGTTATCCAAGGCAGTTCTTGACTATTTTAATTACAAGCCTCTCTCGAGGTCAAGTAACTGTTTTTGTTTTGTTGATTTAGCATAGACCAAATTGTTGTTAATGTTGTTGGAACAATACCACTAGAGACTTGTTTAGAATCCCCAGTAACAATGTCAAAAACTTTTTTGACTATAACATTGTTTTCTACTATTTGTCTATAATAATATATGTGAAATTCAATTTGGTCTAAATCATTGCCAGTGCACAAGTCAACAAGTAATAAAGTGGATTATAAGTCTAGATATGATTCCTGAGGATTGGTGAAAATTCTGAGATTAAAGTACCCCTGCCTCCAAAGAGATCATCACTATTTAGACACAGATTTATTGAATGTCACTAACCATCATATTGAAATAAAGGTATTTTATTTAAATTTTCTTAAAGTGAAAAGCTATTCAAATATAAAGGCATTAAAAAGGTTTCGAGATTTAATAACATTGGGATTGGGATGGAGTGTTATAGATCATCAGGTACATATTGTTGAAAACAGCATAGTTATAGGCTTGAATTTTGGATTTGTCGAGCGAGTAGTAGCAAATGCCTTCTGACACTATACGTTTCATCATTTTAGAACCTGATATTCCTACTGCCCAGGGTCGATGTGTCTAGCGGTTACTTTAAGTTTGGTCTCTTTAAGAGTTGGTTACCTTTGTACTCATCAATCATTTCTTATGACTGAAGTCAACTTGCCCCCATAGACAGGATAACACAAGTCTCCTTTAATGTAATTGGTACCTCAGTCTACCATTTGAAAAGAATAATCACTCCCATCAATCAGAAGCACAAACATTATTTCAAACTGAGATGAAACTTCTAAGTATTAAACTAAAAAATCATCAAGTGGTCCTTATTCCTTGGGAACACACTTTTGTTGTCACTAAGAAGAGAACCTTGAAGTTAGAGGTTAGCACATCACCTATGATTCATCAAAGGGATACTTAGAGTTCATTAGTTCTAAGAGGATAAATCTAGCATACCCCCAAGTTACTGCTCTTTGCTCTTAGGAACTCACTTCTTTGTGTCACTAAGAGGGCTGGAAATCAGAAGAAAGATACAACTCTTTTTGGGTATAATCTACTGATATCTAGAACTAAACATTATAAGAGCAGTACTAATTAGATAAATCCAATATTCAAACCATAACTTTCATTTAAATCTCTACAAAGCAATAATGAAACACAATCCCTTCACACAGAGGAGCTTAGCCTTCTGCTTTGGATCCTGGCTTAATAGTGACTAGTTGATCTGAAACAAATTCATTGAAACTATAATCAAAACTAAATAAAATCAGTTCTAGAAATATTTCTAGATTCCAATTAAGTTCAGACATAAATGAAGCTTGATATACAATGATCCTAGCTCAATATTGCAGCTCAGATCAACTACTATAATCCTTGAAAATGAAAATAAAAGAAGAAAATAAACATGTACAAAAGCTTCAGTCTCTCTTTCTTCATCTCTTGAAGATAGTGATTCTAGTTACGATCCCTCTTTGATGCCTTATATCTTTCTATTTATAAGCCTCATAAATCTTTGGGCGAAATTCTAGCGGGAATTGTGGACTCTAATCTTGAGCATTGGGTTCATTGTCATGACAAAAGAAACAATGTTGCGACATTGCAACATCTGTCTTTGTCTTCAGGCTTTGTTATGGCATTGTCGGGACATTTGTTGCTGTTGCTTTCCAAAGTACCCTTTAAGTGTTCGTCGCGACAAAGTTTTGAATGTCGCGAAAAGGATGCAGTGTTGGATGTCGTATGTGCTATTGTGAGATTGTCGTGACATTGAGCCTTGACATTACTCTTGGATAACTGTCGTGAAAAACTTATCATTGTCGAGACAAACTTTCTATAGATTTCACTAGTCTTCTCCTCATCTTTGTCGCGACAAAGTTTGAAATGTGGCAACAAACTTTCCTTGCCTTCTGCATTGTATTATGTCACGACAAACTTTGGAAATGTCGCGACAAAGTTCAGTTGACTCCATCTCAAAATTGTCTTGACATAAGTTTGAAATGTCGCGACATTCTTTCTGTCTTCTACCCTTTGTTTTCTCGCGACAATCATTTCTATGTCGCGACATAACATTAGTGTTTCTCTAGGAATTCTTTTGTCACGTCATATATTGAAATGTCACGATAATATTCTGCTGCCATTTGCCTTGTTCTTTGTTGCGACAAACTTTGTAAATGTAGAGACAAAATTTCTTTGCCTTATACTCATAATATGTCACGACAAAGCGTTGAAATATCGTGACGGGATTTACGCCTTAGTCTTGTATTGTGTTAAAACGCATTTGTGAAATGTCGACGATTTTGGTTGTCTTCTCAATTTTTTTCACGATAAGGCTCCGATTGTTGTGACACTCATTCTGCCACTTGCCTATAGTTTTGTTGCGACAATACTGAAATTGTCATGACATTATGCACTTCTTGTCTTGGTCATTTTTCCTATTTTTCTTCTTTTTCATTAAATCTATCCAAAACAAAAATCTGGGTGGAGATTCCATAATTTGCATTAAATTGAACATTTAAGCTTCAAATATGCATGAAGAATGGACTTAAAACTAGACGAGTTTCACACTCATCAATAACCTACCAACTAATACTAGGTTTCTTTCTTCTCATTTCGACCACTAGCCTTACTTGATACCTTAAGTCCCGAGGAACCCTACATGCCTCTAATTACCTATCTGTTCTACACCACCCGAGCTAATTGAGTTTGATTTACACAAGTCTAACTCTCTACTCCCTTCTCAGATCTCGTAGAGAATCACTCACCACATTAATATTGGCCATACACTAATATGCAAATAAAATCAAGCATGAATCAATGGAGGTTTTACTCCCATGAAACAATAAAAGAATGAATTATAGAAATTAAATATAAACTTAATGTCTAAAATACATCCAAAAACCTTAGATTGTAAGTTTAGAACATAATTGATTACTACCCAAATAGTGATTATTTACACCCTTAACACTCCATGTTCTGAGCACTTTTTGTGTAGTAATCAACCTAATTGACCCAGTTGACATGTTAAGGACCTAGCAAGGCTACTAATCAATTTTGTGCCCGAGTTTTTTGTTTTAAAGGCTATATATCTCAAGGTGGGAATTGAGCTCAGCATGGCTACATTTGCGATTCGAAGCTTGGAAGAGTAGAAAGGCGAAGTAGACGGAGAACAACATAAGAAACCTTTCCATACGAAATTTCGTAGGGGTTGCGAAATTGCTAAAATGTTTGCCACATTTGACTTTCTGAGTTTTTTTTTTTGTGTTTTTCCCACTTTTTCCCTATGTAATAGTGTTTTATTTTGTATCTTTTGGTAAATTATAATGGGTTTGGTGGTATGAAATAGCCCAGAATAGACTTTGTAGACATACGGTTCATTATTGAGTAAAATAGTTTTTGAAAAGCTTGCTCTGGAAGCTTCGTATTTTCTTTCATTTTCTCTCATCTTTCCCTTCAACCTAACGGCCTATGAGGATGATTTCTCAGAGGATGAGTGGCTAAAACCTCTCATTCCTTGAAGTAAAAGGCACCAGACAAGGGAAACTGTGGCAATGCAAGGGCTTCCATGTTTTTAAAGCGGTATTCAAATTTGTCATTAATGTTTTTCCTTCAACTCTAGGTTTCGATCCTTTGAGTCACCTTGAATGGTTGATATTTGTTAAGCTTTCAAGGCTCATTGGATACATAATGCTAGATCCAGTGATGTTCGTTGGTTATCACTTAAGAACTATTGGAAGTTGAGTTAAGGAGACATGTTTTTACTGATTGAGACCATTAATGAGAAGTGAATGCTATTTTCAAGAGGATATTTATTGAGGGTAAGTTTTTATAGCTAAATGAAGAACCGATTTGGGAGATAACTATATGTTATCCTCCTAATCACGAAAAACAGCGAAAAAACGCATTTGTCTAACGAACCTAAGCCTCTTGACCTGATACTTCAAGGGACTTCTTTCCATATTTTAATCCATTTTATACCATATCACAAACCCAATATGCAAAATGAAATCACCAGTTTAAGCCTCACTATCAGTCATTTCCACGAAGAAAACTCATCTTTATGGATGATCCTAGAATCACTATACTATAGTTGCTATGCTACGCTAGTATAAGGTATTAGGTTATAAATTTTGTTGATTAATACCCTACGGGCGATGAATCAAATGGTGTCGTTGCCGGGGATGGTGCCTTAGTGAAAATGACAATGTACTGAACACTTGTGATCCTCATCATAAGCTCCGGTGAATTTTTTCTTAGCAGTTTACTGTTAGTTTGCTTAATTTCATTCCTTATTTATATATTTTTGACATTAATCCTTTTGGTATAATTTTTTTCCTCTTTGGTATTGTCTGTTTTCCTATAGGAGTTTATGTTCCTAGTGGATTAGAAATTCAAATGGCAGATTAGTGAAGTTAATTATTCCACCAGAATTGATTCTGAGATTGAACTGAATTTAAACCCGATGGAACCTCCGCTGAGAAGAACAACAAGTGACGAGGAGTGAAATGAATCCCAACACATTTAGATCCACGAGGGACCACATACACCCTCCTCGGATGAGTGCACCCTCCTGCATGTGCCTCCAACTAAGCAGATGGTCATTAGGCCACACATTATGCCACTCCTTCCCACTTTTCATGGCATGGAGAGTGAGAACCCTTATTCACCGCCAGGGAGTTTGAAGAGTCTGCAGCGCACCTTGAGGAGGAGGCGGCCTTTGTGGATTTAATGAGGCTTAAGCTTTCCTTTCACATTGAAGGAATGAAAGCGGGCCCAGCTCGGCACTCCACGAGCCCGGAGCATTCAAAATTAGGCGAGATGTTTGAATTTTTAAAAATTATTCTGACTCACCAGGAACAAACGGCAGAAGAGGCAAATTTCCAACTTCTCGAGACAATGAAATAAAATTCTATGCATCTTGGGAGAGATATATAGAAGCACTCAATGCTTGTCCTTACCATGGGTTTTGACACATAATACGTGGTTAGATATTTTTATGATGATGTTCTCTTCTTGTGAAGCAAGCTGGTAGAAACGATGTGTGGAGGAGACTTCATGGCCAATCTGAGAGCTTTGGATTCTAAGTTATGTATTTGAAGCATCAAAGGTTGGGATAGGCTTAACTTGAGGGAGATGGAAGAATGAGACCCAATCCAATCTGAGGGTGGCATGTACTCTCTTTTGGAAGACATGGACATGAAAGCCAAAGTTTCAACCTTAGCTAGAAGGTTGGAAGAACTGGAAATGAGAAAATTGCATGAGGTGCAGGCAATGACTAAGATTCCTGTGCCAAATAAGCCATGTTTTAATTTTTCGGTCAATGAGTATGCGGGCGAGACAATGTCGACTATTCAGCAAATGAGGAAATGTTTGTGGAAGCGAACAAATCTTTGTTAGTTAATTTAAACCATCAACCAATGCACCATATGGCAACACTTACAACCTTAGTTGAAGAAATCTTACTAATCTCTCATGGAAGCAGAAACCCCGCGATATGCACCACTTGCTCCTCCACGGTATGTGACATCTCAGCCATCACAGCCACAAATAGCTTCTCCGATTGAACAAGCAATCCACGAACCTTAGCAAAGTGGTAGACAACTTTGTGGAAAAGAAGCGAAGCGATCGATGCTTAGTTGAACCAAGAGAATTGATACTATAGAGCACTTTGAGCGAGGAAGAATGGGTAGATAAATGACATTTGCTTTCGAGAAAATAGACAACCTGCGATGCCAATCTCCAGGCTCTGTCGGCACGAGTGCGAGAAAAAGGAAATTTCCCTCACAAACCCGATAGAATCCAGAAGGAGTCAGGACAGCTGTGCCGGTGGTCCCTGCTCCACAAGATCGATGAGGTGACAACAGTTATCACCTTGAGAAGTGGTAGGAAAGTCAAGCAGCTAATGCTTAAGCTGCTTGATGAAACCAAAGAAGGAGAAGATGAGGATCCGGAGATGATAGTGATTACGAGAGATATGATGAAAAGAGTATGCCTCCACCGTTCCCTCGACACTTAGAGGTAAAAAAGTGTAATGCCAAAAATATACCTTAGCAATTTTCGAATATGTTTAGGGTATATTAAAAGCGAAATATGAATTTTGGAAATAAAGCAGGGAACAGAAAATAATTATAAGAGGCAAGGAGTAAATTAGTAATTTACCCAGCTTGAGAATATCAAAAGTCATAAAGAAAGCACTATAAGATATGTATGCTAATTTAAGAATAATGAAAAGTTGGGATTTAAAATAGAGAGATAATAGAAGGACAAATAGCAAAAAAATAAAGTAAAATTCTTGCGGAATGGCTCAAGGCTTTAGAAAATTCTCTAGATCTCGGATGTGGCTTGAATTTGTCTTAGTTGGATTCGTCTTCTCGAAATCTTGGGACTCGAAAAGTTTCTTGGTCGGCATAGTTGGAATTGCTAATTAAATAAAATAAAATAAAATAATATAGAAAAAGGAGAAGAAAATAAATTTTGGAGAGGAGATTTTCCTCAGATTTGTGATGAAGAGAGAAGAAAAGAGGGGAGGAAGGCTCTCACTTCTCTACGGAATTTCTGCGGCTTGATCGGGGAGCTCGGTTCACGATGGACGAGAACTAAAGTTGTTATACTCGGCCAGAAAGCTACGTGTGGATACTAAAATCACAGAAGTTTTTCGCAAAGTTTGGACGAAGAGTTCGGAGAAATTCGAACCGGGTTTAAGGAAGTGTCCACGGGACTTCCTTGGGTTGTCTTTCATGCTCTGAGAGGTAAGGAACTCGTTTGATTAGTATAAAATTTACAGGCGCAAGGGATTAAGAATACATGTAGGGAAATCAAATCCCCAAACCCATATTGATGAAATTGTGTTAGAAGAACCCCATTTATTATAATGAATGTTTATTAGTTTTATCATTAAATTTGTTATGTTTTGGAAACTAGGTTGATTGATTGTGCTTCTCGATTGAAGAATATTTGTATTAAAAGGAAATATTGGGGTTTTAGGGGAGATCTTTGTCCAATTTCTTCCAAAGCCATGTTTTATTTTGGTCATAACTTGGTCATCCACTCATAGGAATTGGTGATTCAAGAATTTCTGGGTAAACTACACTCGTAGGAGAACATATCTTAGCAGAAATAGGTATATCAAATTCGAACCACTTTAAGGCTCAAAATTAATCAAAGTGGAGGCGGCACATGGTGTCACGACAGCCCAGAGTAACCTTTGTTCGTTCGAGCGGATTTTCTGGTTGTGTCCTCCAACCGGACGGTCATAACTTCTTCGTCCAAAGTCCGTTTTTTGGGTGTTCTTGGACTCTATGGAAAGCCCTTTGGTGCAGAATCCACCCATATATAGCTTAATACAACCCAGACTCATATTATGTCGAAATGACAGAAAACAGTAGGCTGCTGTTGTTGCTCTTAGGATTTTGATTGTGTTCTCCAATTTGGACAGCCATAACTTCTTAGGTAAAAGTCTTTTTGGTGTTCTTGGACTCTATGGAAAGCCCTTTGAGTCTCGAATCCCACCCATGTATATAGCTTGATACCATATTGAGTTTATATAATCAATGACTATAAGCAGTGTCTTTCTTTCTTTACTGTGCTGAGTTGCTGATTTTTTTTTTTTTTTTTTTTTTTTTTCTTCATGGCTTGCAACTTGCATAACTCCTTCGTTAGAATTCCGTTATGGGAATTCTTGGACTCTATAGGCTAGGTGAGTATAGAATCTGATCGTATGCTATTTAATGGAATTTGGTGTGAATTTCATTCTAAAGGGTGGATTGTAGTGCAAGCGTACTGTCAAGCCGGCTACGGTTTATAAGCATACATGAATTAAATATCAGGAATAGTAGAAATAGCAATATACGTAGAGTTGATATGTAAAAGGAATATAAAAGAAAAGAATAAAGATAGGCTTAGAACACATATAATTGTATGATTGCACTGGAGCGGATATTGAATGACAAGACATACCATATGATCGGTCGCCCGGCACTCACGCTGAGTCTTCTGGCGGCTTCTATTACGTAAAGGCGAGACGCGTATACATGACCCGATCTTGGCGCTCTGTAGTGTTTCGACACTTCTAATCGTGGCGAGGCACGTCTCTTGTTCGATGCGTAATGTACCTTTGGGTATATATTGTCTGAAATTAACTCTTATTTATCTCTAGGTCAATGACAATACTTATATGTGTGTATTTGAATAAGAAAAGATAAGAAAAGTAATGCTTATGTTCTGAAGGGTACCTAAAGTGCTCCAAAGTCTCTATTTTACTCTACGGAATAACGGAGTATGATAAAGTCTGATAAAGCGTCTGAGTATAGAAATGTATAGGTATATGTCATAAGATACGATAGTGGAGTAGAGTACATGAAGATATAAGTTAACAAGATATAAGATGTTACAAGAAGTAGATGACAGAGATATGATCGATGGAGTTATGCGCAAATGTTATACTAATATATAAGATGAACCTATGATAGAGCATGATATGAATATAGAGTGAATAGATGGAATATGAATAGATAAAACGCTAGACAAAATGCGATATAGAATAGACATATATGAAATGATATACATGTATTGTAAAGAAGAAATATGAGAATAGTGATATGAAGCTACGAAATATGAGGGCGAATTCGATTAAAGTAATCATGAAGTAATATACATATGATTCTGGGATAACAATAATTATTCGGGAATATAGGATATATCTTGAAAATGGAATAAAACAACTGGATTATGCCTTGGGAACTGGTAGAGGGATAGATGGGCACATGCACATTAGGGAAATGAGTGCAACGACATGCGTCAGTTGGCCACTGTTGGGTCATTACAGTCGCCCGGGCCTTATAGATGGTCATTGTCTCGTCTGATAAACGGGCGCCCAACCGGGCCCTTATAGTTTCCTTTATCCACTTCTACAAGGTTTATGTGGGCATGAAACATAAAACAAATGACAAGTATATACACATGATTAAAAAATGATAAAGTACATGACATGATATTAAAACATATTGTTATGTGATAATATATGCTTGATGACAAGTATATGTTGACAAAACGAAGAAAAATGTAAACGACTGAAATGAAACATGATATGATAAGAAAGTATATAAGATTGCATAAGCATGTGTAAATTATATGTATGAAAGAAAAGCATATGAAAATCTGATACATGAAAAGTACGGATGAAAGCATACAAAAGAAGTGTAGTATATGAAAAGTATAAGAATGTAGATAAAAGTATAGAGACGGTATAAGATGGAGTTATGAAGGTATATGAGATATGAAATTATATGATACATGCACGAGTATAGAACATGAAGAGAAATGAACAGAAAGTATAGGAAACTTGCAAGGAACATGATACAAGAAATAATATGGAAATATAGATCAAATTATCGATATAGAATGAAAAGAAATAGGCAATGTATATGTGATAGATAAGAATGATATGATATATGCACATGTTGAACCACATGAAAGGCATTAAACGAGATGATAAGTGTTAGAAGTCATAAATTATATGATCTGTATAAGTATAAGAATGTATTCGATTAAGCTTGCGACGATCAATGTTATTGATCGTCCATGTATATATGTTCCCGCTCAAGCATAAAGCAGCACGGGTTTAATGGTGTGGAGTACGGCTTGAAGACGGGATGGGGACACATGACATCCCACATCGACGAGGGCGGCCCATTTCGGAGATAGGTGCTCCCTTGCTGCCACTTGATCTGTATTTTTTGGAATAGGTATAAGTTTTGTATATTGAGAAGTAATGAGACTCAGTGTATAGAACATGAATACCACTGCGGTGTGGAAGTGCTCACTTATAGCTGTTCGCAATCTACGGTTAGACTTGAGGTATATGTATAGTTTTGTAAATAGTGACATTGTAATAGATACCAGTAAAGGGACTCAGTATATGTGTATAAAATATAATGAATGCCACTTTGTAAATTGAGTATGTATAAATGTATATGTAAAAGATTTTTGTTATTCTGAAATTGTGCATATGAATGACAGTCTGAGTGTTGGCTACGAAAAAGAAAGGTTAAAGAGTCCCGGTTATTGATTACCCCGGCGCGCCATCGACCACCCGGTGAGGGTGGGGGGCGTGACAAAAGAAGTGAACAACTCATCAAGAGATTTTTGAAGTCTTTGAGGCAGTGAGTCAATATTCCTCTGCTAGATATGATCAGCGAGTCCCGGCAGTATGCGAATTTCTAAAGACATTACATATAAAGAGAGAATTTGAATGTGAATAAGAAGCCTTTTGGCCAGGAGTGAGTGCCATCATACGGTCACGAAGACTCGGTGAAGTATAAAGATCCAAGGTGTTTTACCATTTTAGTGAACGTTGGGGGAACTTGTGAATAAAAAGCATTGTTGGATTTGGGAGTCGGTGTAAACTTAGTACCTTACTCAATCTATAAGCAATTGGGATTGGGAGGATTCAAACCCGCCCACCATCACCTTATCTTTGGCAAATAGATTCGTGAAAATTCCTAAAGGCATAGTTGAAGAAGTTTTGGTGAAGGTGGATAAGTTCTACTATTCGGTGGACTTTATTGTTCTCGGAACCGAGCCAGTGGCTACAGGAACCAATTATGTACCTTTCATACACGGGAGACCATTCTTGGCTACATAAAATGCAATCATCAACCGTAGGAATGGGGTCATGCAACTCACCTTCGGCAACATGAAAATGGAGCTCAACATCTTCCATTTAAAGAGAAAGCATGTTCATCCAGAGGAAGAAGGCCTAGAGGAAGTGTGCCTGATTGACACTATTGTGGAGGAACATTGAGCTCAGAAGCTGTAAGAGAAGCTAAGGAACGATACTTACCTAAATTATAAAATTGCTAAAGAAAGATCGAAGAAATGGCATGACCAGACGGTGGCTCGGAAAAATTTCAAAAAGGAGATAAAGTCCTACTCTATAAATCTAAGCTTCATATCTTTTCGGGAAAACTCAAGTCGAGGTGGATTGGTCCCTTCACCATTCATCAAGTATATCTCAATGGAGTAATGGAACTCCTCAGTTCAAATGAGAGCCAAACTTTCTAAAGTGAATGGCCACCGCCTCAAGCCTTATGCAGTTCCCTTTGGACCAGACAAGGAGGAGCTCACCCTCCTTGAGCCTTTTTCTCTATTTTAATTTGATTTTATTTTTAGCTCATTTTCCTTTTCTTGTTATTTATTTGATTTTCTTTTGTTCATTCTTGCAGGGAATTTCCATAAAAGTTGTGCAGGCGTAGAATCTTACAGCAGCGAAGATTACAAAACCAGTAAATTTCGCAGCAATTTTGCAACCCTTGTGAAATTTCGCAGGATTTTGTAGCGAAATTTCACAAATATTCGCGACTTCGCGAATTTATGAGCTTCATTTAATTCGTAGGATTTTTGCAAGGGTCGCGAAAATTCGCAACCCTCTCCTAGGTTTGTAACCCTCTTTGCTAAATTCCAAAGCCTCTGCGAACTTATGCCGACCTTGAGTACCTCCTTGTTTGAAGCCTCTGACCTCGAATCATGCAGTTTTTATCCTCACTTGTGCCTTTAACATTCCATCCTCCGTAAATGAAGGCCACCCTCCCTCGTCTACGCACATCTCCACAAAAAACCCTGTGAAAACCCACTACTGAGACCTCAATCCTCCCTCTGATCACGTCCTCTCTGAAACCCTCCCTGGTAGCTTTGGAACCATAGCCCGAAGCAGGAGGGAGGCCCACTGACGTACGACTCCACCACTTGCGGCTCCCGGCCAAACCCTAACTCGACCAGGCCTCACCTGTCAGTCATTTTCCTGAGAAAACCCGTCTTTGTGGACGATCCACAGAACCACTATACTATAGTAGCTATGCTACGCTAATATAGTATTGGGTTATAAATTTGTTGATTAATATTTACGAGCGACGAATCGATATTGAAATTCATGTACATCATGAAATGCAGAAAACATGAAAAGTAAGGTAGAAGAACTCTAATCTTTGAAAAGATTAGGTGATGCTGGAGTCTTCTTACTCTAATTCACGAATCTCCAGATGGTGATCAATAGTCTCATGTGTCGCCACTCAGCTATTGTCAGCGAGTCGCCTCTTAATGTGCTGACGGTTCCTTGGAGTCATCTTTCCTTAAAAACCCTAGAAAGAGTGCTCTCGAATGCGAACTAGGTTGGACCCACAAGCGGGCTGACAATCCGCTTGGCGGTGGGAGCAAGATCTTGATTCTTCCCGCACCCAGCCTCAATGCCTCGATTTAACCTCTGATGCAAAATGGAACTGCTATATTAGTGTATGAAGAGCAAATGCTCTTAAATTAATTATAGAAAATGTCTAAAACATACCCAAAACACGATGCGTAATGAGTGTTTTGGACACTCATTAGGGACTAATTCTTTATATCATTTATGGACAACATAAATTCTTTTCAAGAACCCTCAACAGTTTAACTTCCATATCCTTGTCTAAACACCTTCCATTTTTTTTTTACCACTCAGATTTGTTTTTTTTTAGAGTGTCACTTCTGTTGTCTCACCTTTTTGATGTATCAAGAATTCAAAACATTCCCTTCGGATATGTCCTAACTTCTTGCAATAGTAGCATCTGAGTCTTTGTCTTCTTGATGAATGATTCTTCCTACCACCTTTGTGATGGTAATTTTTGCATGTTGTAATAGCCTTTGTGAGGTTATGAGGTTTAGTTTCTAACATTTCTTTTGTGAAGTCTAGACCTTTGTGGTCTTTTGTTGTTCTTCCCATTAACCGATCTAGAGCTGTGGTACTAGAATTCATCATCCGCATAGTTGTCTTAGTTTGTTCCAATTCGTTCAAAGTCTTCCTTTTCATTCTTCTACACATTGACTTATTTGATGAACTCATTTTTCTCGCTTCGCGATTGAGAGATTTTCTTGAGTAGCCCTTTGTTTTCATTGACAGTCTCCACCAGCTTCTCATACACGATTTTGTAGGAGTCGACCATCTCTTCGTCGGTGATTTCTTCATCATCACCGCTTTCCACATAGATCGATGGATCAGCTGGTTGACCAGATGTAGAAATTATCCCGGTCGCTCGACAACGTTCCTCTTGTAGAAAGATTAATTGATACCTCTTATTCATGGCATATGTCCTCTCCCTCATTACATGCTTCAGACTCATCATCACTCCATGTGTTAGCACATTCCTTTGAATATATCCATGCCCTCCACATTTCATGCATTGGATCAGGTATCTATTCTTTGCACGAATTAACTCCTGATTTTGCTTATTTCGAGAATCATTAAAGAGGTTAGGCGTCATATACGTGTATTGAGGAAGAGTACCTTTCATTTTGCATGTTTAGATTCTTCCTTTACCCAAATGACACTTTGAGAAAAATGGTAGATAATCCACGGATCTGCGCTCGATAGCTTAGAGTGACTTGCTATGATACGATTAAAAGAGAAAAGCATTTTGTTATGACGGTGATTGAGATGTTACGCAAATGGCGCGACAACATCGTAAGTATTGCATCCAGTTCTATTGTGTTATTTAACATGCTGCATCAAGTTATGATTGATCTGTTGAAGTAATGTAGTTCGAAGAGATATGAAATCATATGCATAAACTCACAAATAGAGGAAAAACTAGAAATTAGTTATGTGGTTTGGAAATTGTCTACATCCGCGGGGCTGAGCCTAGATCTAAGGTATTTCACTATATATCAATTAGGTTACAAGTTGGTCTTAAGTGAGACAAGGTTCCTCTTTTCTCACAATCGTCTTCTCCTAACTATCTCATAGAGAAACATAGAAATAAGCTCTCCTTATTTTCCATACGCATCTAGACTCCTAAGTGCCCAATAAGTCCATCTTTACTGAAGTAACCACACTGCTCATCATCAAGGCTAGAAGCGTACATACGGCTAACTATCTTCAACGTGAATAACTCTACAACAAATATCTCCTTTGTGTGTGCTCTTCCCGTCAACAAGAAACATCTCTGCGACTTTTTAAGTAGTCCTTCAAAATATTCTCTCAATATTCTTTAGCTTTATGTTTCTAATATGTCTCTACAAATATTGTTGGAATATTTTAGATTCTTCCATGCTTATCATAATAGAATATCTTAAAAACTCTTTGGAAATCTCGAGGAAAAATAATATACGATCTCTTTGATTTGATTTGTGCGGTATTGCCCATATTCTCCTCTAACCTTCCTTGTTCATCACACTAAATATTGACTCTTGATTTGTAGAATGTGGCTCGAAATCGGTGTCGCTGAATATGGTAAGTTATGTCACACAAAATGATGCACCAACTTGTGCGACATTAGCTGTGACAATAGGTTCTACTGTTGGAAACTTGCGATTTATTTTTACCTAAGATTATGAAAAGAAATATCTCCGACAGAATCCATATCCGAAATTCAATTCATCATTAAGATTTATTTCATATATACTCAACTTTCTGGGCTTCATAAATCGCATCTTATCGATCTCATAAAATCTAGACTAAGAATTCAATGAATCAACTTAGATTGCAATGTAATAGTCATTCAAGCAAGTTAGAAAGAAAATTTGTAATTTTCAGCAATTAAATCCACTAAACTAAACCAAATTACTTTTTCGTGAAATGTTTAAAAGTCAATTGATCATAGATGCGCTTTATAACTAGCTTCTAAAACCGATAAATTACCCACATCATATTTGTGAGTATCGGCTTCCACGAAGCCATTTTCCTAGTGAGAAAGTGATGGAAAATGAGAGAAAATCATACTATATAAACGAGAATCTACGAAGATCAAAGGCATGCTTTCTTATCCTCTCATTTATATTCAGGCAAGGCACATGGTCTCTTTATGCCAATCCATTATGTGTAACTAATAATTAAAAAAACTAATGTGGATAACAGGTTCCTTAAATTACAAAAGAAACATTGGCTTGTAGAAATTTACTTCACCATGTTCCTATGATCTAATACTTATTTATCCTCATGTTGGTTCATAATTACATGACCCTTAGTATTGATGTTATGGATTTTAGTTTCCTTTCATGTTTCTTTCTTTGTAAACACTTTATGAAGGATTCGTGAGGAGAGTGTATAAGTTCATCAACCTTCCTTTGACTAGTTCTTAGTTTATTTGAAGTACATTTAGTCAAACAAAGATATCTATGTGGAATAGTCAAAAGCCTTTAAGAAGCTCAATGGGCATTTTTTCTTTTAGTTAATTTTGAATTAGTATTTTGTGGTGTGACGATCTTTTTTTTTTTTTTTTTTTGTGGAGTATGGTTGAAACACTCTATCTGTCTGAACTATCACCCGCTTCGGATTATTCACTAACATTTTACTCCCGACAACTCGCTCTTTCTGCTATGATTTTAAGGATGCATTAATGAATCACATAAAGATAAACTTAGAAATTTTTGGGTGTTGAGTTTATGGTCAGAGAACTAAATTTTTTCTATCCGTATCACACTTCATTTTTACTCAATACGCGCCCACAATGGCGTATCTTGCATCTTCTACGGTTTTGAAGCCTACGATTTACTTGATACCCCGTCCCACATCTATCCATGTTTTGAGCTTATAAGTACCCCTCTAATTGCTTTATCTGACACTACGATTGGGATTAACCTTGAGGCAAGTTTGAGACGAGGCACCCTTATCTCTTTCGAAGTCCATAATATATGAATGTTTTCCATTCTTGTCCTGAACTTGTGTGGGGGCTGGATATATTTTCCTGTTGGAGATATTTATTGTTATAATCTTAGGCAAAATTGTGTTGCATGTTTCAATCGTCTAATTGAGGCTATAAAGGGGTGTAACATTAGTTATCTTAATGTTGGTGCATAGGTTGGTAGACCAAGATGGATGTCAAGACTTACCATATTCGAGAAATCAATTATGGAGATGATTTTGAGATTAGAAATGATATGATATGAGATGGATGAGGCAAGACAAAAGGTAACATTGGGCATATCAAATATGGAAGATTTGATCATATTTAATGATTTTCTATGGAAGGAAAATATTCCTTAATGGTGAATATGGAAGGAAATCAACCAGATTGATTGATGGGCTTTTTATGGAAAGCATATATTCAATTAGCTTGATTGAGCCAGAATAGAAAACATGTGATCCATAATATCATGAGTATGATTGCAGCGGAGGATGATAAATAGGAGACACGTTTTGATGAAAATATACCCGCAAAAATGTATAAGCACGTGTAAAGAAGGTGGTTGTGAGGAAACTGAATACACATTGTAGAATTATTGCCACAATTTCTCTCAATGTTGGGAGGTTTTTTATACATCTTGTTGAGTATATTTGGATGCAGTAAGTCTAGATGATGTTTGGGGAATAAGGGGATCTCATTCTATGTTTCACTGTGGGAGAATTAGGAGAAGGCGACGTTAGAGAAAGGGAGAGCCTTGTCTCATATACGGCCAACTTCATCCTAATTGATATATAGTGAAATTCTTCTTATATAGGCTTAGCCTCGCGAATGTAGGCTAGGATGAGCCGCGTAACCAATCCTCTGCGTCTTGTGCATATATGCTAATTTATTTTTGTGCATTTATTTATGTCAAAATCACACCTTTTCTGCAAATGGTCCATAACTTGATCCATAGTACATCTTAGTGTACGATAGTAGAACACCTTCCATAACAGTAGATTTTCCTTTCAATTGGTATTAGAAGCGAGTCACTCTAAGGCGAGTGAGATCCATGGGATCCTAATATCTATTTGTTTTATGCTTAGGATAGATTTCTTAAAGGAAAGAGAAGAAGATTTATCTGAAATTAAGGGAGTCATGCTCAAGCTAACAATACCGTTGAAGAAAAATCCTAGAAAAACAAATTGGTGATATTCAAGGGGAGACTGCAGTGGCTGATGACTTCAACAATTATGACGGTGGTCCATCAATGTTCGAACATATGTCACTGATTTTATTTTTGACAAAGAAATGCCAAATGGGGAGATTGTTGGAGATATTTATTGCCATAATCTAAGAAAAAATTTTGTTGTGTGTTTCAATCGTCTAATTGAGGCTATAAGGGAATGTTGGTGCATAGGTTGGTAGACCAAGCTGGATGGCAAGACTTACCATATTCAGAAAAATCCGATTATGGAAGGATTTTAAATTAAACTTGATATGATATGGGATAAATAAGGTAGGAAATAAAGTAATATTGGGCATATCAAATTTGGAAGATTTGATCATATTTGATGATTTTCTATGGAAGGAAAATATTCCTTAATGGTGAATATGGAAGGAAATCAGCCAGAAGCTTGATTGATGGACTTTCTATGGAAAGCATATATTCAATTGGCTTGATTGAGCCAAAATAGGAAACATGTGATCCATAATATCATGGTTTGATTCCCATAAATAAGAGACATGTTTTGATGCAAATACATCACAAAAATGAAGAAGCACAAGCAAAGGTGGTTATGGAGGGTTGAATACCTGTTGTAGGTATTGCCTAATTTCTCTCATTATTGGAAGGTTTTTATACATCTTGTTAAAGGATGTTTGTACATCTTGTTGAAGGATGTTGTTTGGGCTTGTGGGAGTCTAACTGGTGTTTTAGGAATGAGGGGATCTCACTCTATGTTTCACTATGAGAGAATTAGGTGAAGACGACGTTAGAGAAAGGGTGAGCCTTGTCTCATATTAGACCAATTGTAACCTAATTGATGTACTTAACTTTTTTTTTTTTGAAATTCTTCTATGAGGCTTAGCCTCGTAGGCGTAGGCTAGGGTGAGGCAGCGTCGCCGTCCTGCATTGTGCTTGTGCGTATATGCTAATTTATTTTTGTGCATTTATTTTGTCAAAATACTGTTTTTGCAGTGGTCCATAACGGACGAAACATGCAGTGCATGACAGCGAGAACGCATACATAACAAGCGGATTTTCCTTTCATTTCCCATTCGTTATAAAAATTAGAATAAAAATCTCATGCTCGTTCCATCTGGCCTAGATCATTATTTTTAAACCTGCCCGATCTCGGCTGATTATGTGTTTTGAAACATTTATCTTACTATGTCTTGATAACCACTAAAAAGTACATTTTAAGCACTTAATTCATACCTTTTAACTCCACTTTTAAGTGGTTAATGCCCGAACTTATGTAGTAGCATGTTGTTGGTCCCAACCTCGTCTTGATGTTTTGCGAGTTTCTTTGCTTTTATAGGCTTTTAGGTACTTGTTCAATTTTGAGTGGTTATTGCCAAACTTATGCAATCGCATTGTTGGTCCACTAAGCTTATTATTGATGTTTTGCTTGAGTTTCGCTTTGCTTTTATAGGCTTTTTAGGTACTTGTTCGACTCTTGGAAACTACGAGAATGAAGCAGTAAGTCATCTTAAGGGTCCATGTCAGTTCGAAGGTTTGGAAGAAGTTAGGTCGAGTTGGAACCATTTTGGAGAAGCGAGATGGAAAAGGAAACGGGAGGCAATTAGAACAAAGTTAGCTCTTGCTTTAAGTAGGCAAAGGGAAATTTCTCTTTACCTCCCTAGGCGGAACGAAATGCTCCAGACTCGCATAGAATGTAAATTTTTCTAATTTCCTTCCAATTTTAGCTTGATTTTCCAAATGTAAAGGATGTAGGATGCTTGTAAGATGATGAGAATGCCCCCAAGATGTAATTTGACTCATAAATGGGGCTAGGGCTATAAAAACAAAACACACTTAGATTGAGCAGCTATGCTTGATAAAAACTTGGATCGAAGCCCTGGTTATGATAGTTTTGTATTTTTTTTCTTTGATCTTTCAATACAACTTGAAAATTCTTTTCATTTTGTTTTGCAAATGGTCGGGATTCCTAAACATGTGATGGTTGATTGCATCTCCACTATGCACGAGTAATCCTCTCTTAGCGGAATCGGATTTAGGGCTTAAAACCGAGGTAATGAAGGCAAAGTGATTCCAACTTCAAAGGTGAGTGCTTTGACATCTTAAACTCATTTAGGATATGCATAATACTTCTCGAGGTCAGTCTTAGGGAATTGTTAATGTTGTTAGGATCCACTTGGACAAACCTAGAGAGGAGTTTTATCTCTAAGTTACTTAGGACGCTTGACATTTGGTAATCTCATGAGTAGGTACGTCGGTTTGTTGTTAATTTAATCCTTCACCCACTGTTAACGAACATTTATCTCATTAAGAGAATCCGAAAGAACCTAATTGAAAGCTTAAAACGAGATTTAAAGGTTAAAAGTCACTCACTACACCCAGAATCCGTGCTTAATCCATATTTAACAAGGGGTATAAATTGACTAAATTACGTAAGGAAGAGAGAACCACCACTAATGAAGCGAACCCGAGGCCCTTCTCCATTGATTTTTATTAGATTAGTTATTTTTGCGATGGAAACACCCAATCTACAAACAATAAAATTCAAGATGTAGCACATAACTAGGCCAAGTTACCAATAGCTATAAAACTCATCTCAGTGGATGATCCTAGATCCATTATCATTACAGTAGCCTCGACTACCTTGTTGATGTTTCTAGGCTTATAATTTTTTGTGAGCCAAGCCTAAACACTGATTTACAAACGAATCATGTACAAGTTGCAAGATCAAAAAATTTCAAACCATTTGTTTTCTTGATGGGGGAAATGAAGAACAAATTAAAATGGGTACAGTGGTGAAAAACATTTCTCACTTCCTCCCATTTTCTCTGCCAACCAAACACGGTTTTTTTACATTCAAAAGGCTTGACGATAAAAATCTATAATTCACAAAAGCTAAAATTTTTGTACGAGAAGAACAATTCTTAATGCCAAGATCAATCTAAGTCAAAACTCAAGGCTAAATGAAAAATCATACAATAATATGGAAATAACTGTATTGATAAGAAAAAAAAGGGCATAGATGAAGAAAAAGAACGTTTTATCTTCAAAAGGATGATAAAAAACTATAATTCACAAAAAAAGATAAAATTTTACCCTCAAAATGGCATAGAAGAAGAAGAACGGTTTTACCTTCAAAAGGAAGAAGAAAGTGAAAACGGGACCCTTAGCACAAATGCACCAAGAGGTTAACCTACGAAGATCTTCTTACTGACAAGCTCTATATTCCTTTGAAATGAAGAAGAAGAAGAAGAAAAGTGAAAACGTGGACCCTTAAATAGCACAAATGCACCAAGAGGTTAACCTATGAAGATCTTCTTACCGACAAGCTCTATGTTCATTTTAAACTATTTTTCTATAAGATATGTGAAGGAAAACATGATAGGATAATGTTACTATTTAAGGACTATAAGGGAGAGATTTGGGAGATGGAAGTTATCTGAAAAGGGGTTTCATAGAACTGAGACAAATTTGTGTAGAGATATGAATTCAAATACCAAAATAAGACTTTGTCCTCCACCACCACCCATCTGAAGTTCCGAAGGTGCCTCAGATTTTTGACAAAATCATGTGGCCGCTTCTGAGAATGACGACAACCCTAAAAATGAGAAACCCTAAGATGAGACAATAAATACGGGTATTCATTTACAAAGGATAAATTGGTGTTTTTATATTTAGGGCGAGGCGGGGTAGTAGGTTTCAAAACCAAACCCATACGGGTTTTAAAAATTAAACCCAAACTCATCACATTCTCAATTACTAAGGGCCCAAACCCGTCCTAATTAGGGGAACTTTTTGAAAAATAATAAGAAAATTAAAAATAAATCTGAAAAAAATGTTGTTTGAAAAATAATTCTACATATAACGTAGTTTTAAGCATCGTCAGCCGCGTTATATTAAAGGCAGAAAATTTAAAAGTATAGCGGTGTATCTTTTGAAAGCGTTTTAGTATAAATTAAAAATTTTAAAAAAATATAAAGAGTGTTTAGCAACTTAGAAATAGTGTAAAATTGTTTCTTCAAAACCAAACCCATACGGGTTTTAAAAATTAAACCCAAACTCATCACATTCTCAATTACTATGTGCCCATACCCGTCCAAATAGGGCGAGTGACCTTTGTCTCTACAACACCTTTGTCTTTGCTGCTACATCTATAATTGTCTACAATTTCCATTTTCCTATTACTATGTCCAGTGCAATGCTCTCACACTTACTATTATTACACCACTATGTTTTACTTTTATATATGGTCTTTTCTTTACCTTTTTCTTAAAGAGGATCTTTCACATTCAGGTAGGATAAATATCTCGTTGAAGGTGTGACCCTAAGATGAGGTTCCTAGGTTGTTCAATCTTGTAGGTAGGATATAAGTTCCCTACTTCACCAAGTTTAGCACCCTCAATCTACTTTAAGGATAGTGTTTGTCATACCTCAACTACTCAAACTAATAAGTATCTCCTCCAATTTTTGTTTCTAGTTTCTTTATTTTAGATTAGCTTTAACATTGTGTAGAAACTACATATGTAATGTCATAGCTTTTGATAGGAATCCTTTTGAAATATTATTTTTAATAAAGCACTTCGAAACGTATGGGCAAACATATTAAGTGTCTAAAATAAAAAAAAAAAATAAGGAAAAATAAATGGGAATAAAAAGAAGAAAATGAAAACGAAAAAGAGTTAAAGTATTGATGATGATGAATAACATAATATGGCGGTTTAAAAAAAAACATAATGTGGGTTCATTAGGAGAAAATCTATTAGATAGAGTTTGAAAAAAAAAAAGGATTGACTGTAAGGTATATATCAAAATGGAAATAATAATAATAATATTGTTATTATAATGTGTTTGGTAGATATGGAGCATTTTTTTAATAGTAACAACAACAACAACATAACAACAATAATAATAATAATAAATTCACTCAATTTAATAATTTACTTCTGTTATTGTTGATATTTTCTGAGTTCAAACGCGACACTCTAAATGACTGAATAATTTAGCTCCAAATGTCAATGTAGGAACAAAAGAAAAGAAAAGTAGCTTCCAACCCAATGGAACCAGGTAGCTGTATAACCTTTACTCACATTCTTTTTCATTAGAAATCATATTTGCAAGGAAAACCATCAGGGACAACGACTTACATGGACGACGTGCCAAAAGATTACACCATGCCAACCATTTTTGTGGGTAAGGTTAAGTGCCTATGTCATTGTCACATTATGTATTGTATTATTACATGAATTTAATAAATTTTATGAGAGCCATCTTTTTCGCCAAATGTGACTTCTTAGAGTACAACCACATTATTATATAATTAAGAATTAAAACCTTTTTTTTTTTTTTTTTGGATAGTTAAATTAAAACTTTAAAAAAATCTTTTTTTTTTTTTTTTTTTTTTTGTGGCGTCAAGTGATTCCACATCAAGACTCTTCTTCCGTTTTGCAACTTTTCCAGATTCCTATTAAAGCAACTACCCATTTCCGGTATGTTTGGGTGCACTTTATTTTCGTTCTTTAAAAAAAAAAATTAATAATAATAATTACTAGGTTAATGTTTCAAATAAATTAACATTAAAAAAAAATTATAAAAATCATGTTAGTAAATTATTTTATTTTTCAAATTCAAAGTTTTATCAATATTCTAAAAATAAAAAATAAAAATTTCCTTTTGAAAATCTGAAACAAAATATTGTATTCATAATATTTTCGGTGTTAAATAAATATTAAATATTTGTTGTAATTTACTAACAAAATTCTAAAATCACATTGAAAAAACATCGATTTATTATTATTATTATTCTGATTTTTCTTGTATAATTATTAAATATTGTTGAGGTGTCAGTATCTTTGTCGCGGCGTTGTGAAAGGTCATTCTTGAAAATCATAATTGATAAAGATTTGAAGGATCAAGCTTGAAGTCCTTGGTAGAACCAGGATGTAGTTCGGACAAAGTGTGTTGTAGGGATGTGCTGGAGATGGGAAGTCCGGACTATAAGCAGAGTAGCCGTGGGACGTACGCGAGTCTGCTAGCTTGGAGGCCAAGGCACTTGGGAAGAAAGTAACCTATGGGCCTGAGATATGTTAGACAAGTGGATAATGATCAAATCAAGAAGATCAGATCATCTGAGCTATCAAACCAGAATAGGAATCAAATAAGGATTCTATTATGAAGAGGATTCTTGGGCAGCATGTTTCCTATTTTCGTGTGATAGAAAAGACAATTCGGATAATTCAAGGTAGGTTTGGAGTTATATTAGGATAATGATCGACCTTATCCTAGTATTCCATTGTCAAATATCTGAGTTATATATTTGGGGTTTTCGAGAAGAAAATGCTGTGTGGCGGATTTCGAGAGCGGAGCTTGAAGAAGAACAAGTGAAGTTCGGATGTGCTGAGAGATTATGAAAAGCAGATACTCGATTGAGGCATTGCACATTAAAATGTCTTTCACCTTTGGTGAAAGATGTGATGGTTCTTAAACTCTTCATTTTATTTTGATATATTGTGGGTTTTCGGTGTGCGATGTTGTAGAAAGAGGAATGGAGAGTTAGATTATAAATTATTAGGAGTGATTGAGTTTAAAAGGGTTGTGGGTAAAGAGAGTCTCGTCTTATATAAGACTAGTGTAAACCTTGAACGAATAGTAAAATCCCTAGCTTATCTGGGCTAAACCCCCATGGACGTAGGGTTCTTGGAACCACGTAAAGTGTGTTTTGCTTATTGCTAAATATTTCATCTGTATGCACATAGTAAAGTCCCATAAAGGGAGTTCGGACCTGCTGGCAGCATTGTCTAAATGAGGTCATAGTCCGAACATCAAGGATTGAGATTTGGAATGCACACTTATATTTGTTAATTGGTATCAAAGCGGGTCACTTTAAGTTATTGAGTGAGATCCGTGTTTGCACTAATTAATTGTGTATGAGTATCATATGGATTTGATGAAAGAGGTTGGTTCTACCAGTCGTCCTCATCTTCTTGATAGGACGAACTATGGTCACTTGAAAGCAAGGATGCATGCCTTCATAAAATCAATTGATGAAAATGCATGAAGATCAGTTCTACAAGGATGGAAGTTTCTTACCAAAACCAATGTTGAAGGAAAAACTGTTCCCAGGGACGAAGCAGACTGGACTCCTAAAGCAGACACCCTTTCCACTTAAAGCTCATAGGCTTTGAATGCAATCTTCAATGGTGTTGATCCCTCATAATTCAAAATGATCTCCAACACCGAAGTAGCCAAGGAATCATGGGACATTCTTCGTGTCCATTTTGAAGGAACCAATGCGATTCGTGAATCTAGGTTAGAACTACTTACATCAAATTTAAAAAACGTGCGGATGAGTGAGAAAGAGACTATCAGTGACTTCAATGGAAAACTGTGCGACATAGCTAATGAATCTTTTACTCTTGGGGAAAAGATTCCTAAAGAGAAGCTTGTGAAAAAGGCCATAAGATCCTTGCCACTAGGTTTTGCATAGAGCAGCTCATGATAAGGGAGGCAAAAGACTTGAAAAGGATAAGACTTGAAGAATTGATGTGATCTCTACTCATGTTTGAAATAGAACTGAACAAAGAGTCCAATGAAAGAAAGAAAATGGTGGGACTAAGGGCTAAGTCCGAACTACACAGTGATGAGAAAGTAGACTTTCGGAATGCAGCCAGCTTTGATGTCAAAAGAATCTTGAAAATTTATAAAAGGGTTGAATGCTTAGTCGAAAGGTAACCCTCGAACTAGAAATTGCATACGGCACGTTAAATCATACTGGTTTGGCGGGACCTGAGGATCTCGGGACCCAGAATTTTAGGAGCAAGTTAATCTAGTGCAAAGAATGTGGAGGTTATGGTCACATCCAAGTAGAATGTGTCAATACAAAAAAGAATTGATCTCTCCTTGTTACCTAGAGTGGTGATGAATCAAAAGACTACAAAGGATACAAGGATCAAGACTGTCAATCCATTGCTCTGGTAGCCATAACCTCAAGTCTTGGCTCAGACACAAAGCATCAAGAATTTTCAAAGGATGTGACAACTAACGTCCGAACACATGTGGTTGCTGACAAGGTTCCAGAGAATCCTTAAGCTAACCCACTGTTCAAAGAAGGAAAGGATGAGATATCAGACGAAGAACTAGCACATTCTTACACAATATTGTATGAAAGCTGGGTAAATACAATAAAAATCAATGAAGATCTTCAAGGGCAAGTCCATCAACTCGGTGAAGAATACAAAGCCATAGAGAGAGAGGTAGCTACTCTAAAGGAGAAATCCTTAAGAATAGCATGGCTCAATTTGAGTTAAAACATCTCAGGAAAATAGTAAAAATGATAAGCTCATGAACATCGTCCCTGGATCACATTCTATGTATGAGGACTACCTCCAAGGCTTGGGAAGGCATTAGGTACCAAAGGGAATCTACAGGATCAAAACCAATAGATTAGAAGGAGATTCCCCATCTCAAGACTGAAAAAGTATAAGAACTCGTCAAAACGCTCCCGAGAACGAGAACAACATGTCCGAACAAGAAAGACATGTTCATGAAACAAAAGAGCAAGGGAGTTAGATGCTACTATTGTTGAAAATTGGGTCACATTAGACGTCATTATAGGGATAAATTTGACCAGAAGAAGAGACTAAGAGCCCTGTTGTTCTTACCTCTCTTGAAGCTGAAATAGAAAAAATGTGGTACTTTGATAGTGGGAAGCTCCTGACATATATTTGTGAAGTGGTTGCTATCCAACGTTCTTCCATCCATTTTGGACTCAGTAACCCTTGGGGACGGTACAAAGGGAAGTGTTTTGGGGTTAGGGTCCTTAAACGTTCTTGGTTTACCAAAATTAAGGTATGTGGTTCTTGTTGATGGACTGAAAGTCGACCTAATCAATATCAGTCCATTGTGTGACCAAGATCTTTCCTAAGATTCATCAAGGACAAATGTATTACCCTAGATCAGGATAAATAACATATCATGGAAGGAAATGAGTATCCAGATAACTACTATCTACTATGTAATTTCGAACACATGCACAGCTTGTAGTTGAAGATCTTGACCTTTGGCACAAATGGATAGGACATGTAAGCCACAACAACCTTAGAGATACCGTTGATGTGGAAGCTATCAAGGGAGTCCCAAATCTCAAAGGAGAACCTAAAAGAATGTACAAACCATGCCAACTGGGGAAACAAGTTTGAACACCTCACCTAGAGTCCCAACTATGCTCTATTACTAGAGTACTGGAATTGGTCCACATGGATCTAATAGGACCCATGCAAATAAAGAGCATTGTTGGAAAAAGATATGTATCTATATGTGTAGATGACTTTTCTAGGTTTTCTTGGGTAAATTTCCTTAGATCTAAAGCATTTGAAGAAATGTGGCGAAAGAGGCGTACAAGAACCTGAGTAGCATACTCATAAGATTAGTAGAATAAGGAGTGATCATGGTAAGGAATTCGAAAAATCCCTGTTTGAAAACTTTTGCAGGAAGAATGGTATAAAATATGAGTTCTTAGCACCTAAAACTCCTCAACATAATGGTGTAGTAGAAGAGAATAGAACTCTCTGAGAGATGAAACAGATCATCTTTAAAGCTAGGAGTGTCCTGACTAAATATTGGATAGAAAGCGATAAATACAACATCTTTACATCCTGGAAATCAATTTTTATCTAAAGAATTTAGGAACTCTCAAAACATCATATGAGATCTGGAAATGTAAGAAACTAAATTTGAAACATCTTCATGAATTTCATAGTTCGTGCTTGATAGGTGCTTTTCATACATTTCTTTTATACCATTAATCACCTATCAATCATATACTTTTATGGTTTTTTTAACAACTCTAATGCTTAATTTTATCATCTTAGGGCTCTAGGAACATTTTAAAGCAAAGAGAGCATAAAGATGGCCAAAAAGATGAAGTTATGGGTTTTACCATGACCTCCCATGGCCTTACAGAATGTTATGAATAGATTCTACGTTTTCCAAGCTTTCCAAAGTCAGGAATAGCAGAGGTGAAGTTCGAGATGAAAGATACGACCTTGTGAAGTTGAGAGAGGATTTTCCAAAACACCACATGCAACTCCCCTCAACGTTTGTGAATTTTAAGTCTACCTATTGTATTCCAATGACTCCAAGATTGATATATTTAGATTCTAATCTCTTTTAGCTTTTCGTAGAGACCAAAATCATTGCATTTGGAGGTCGGATGAAGAGTTATGATCATTTGAAGTCGAGAGGTGTTCGCCGTAGCGAAGTACATTGTTCTCCGCTGACAAATGCCTTGGCCAGGGTGAACTGAGCCATACAAAAGAAAAGCTGTTGGTTCAACGGATGAATGAGCCTTCGCCTCGAAAAAGGACGTCGAGGCTTGTAAAAATTAGCCATTTTTTTTTACCATTTTTGGCCCTTTTAAAGGCCCATTTCCTAAAGCCTATAATTTTCGGTTCTTTAGACTTGTCTAAGGTTTGATTTTAGGGTTTCTCTTCTCTTCTTCTTGTGCCGCTTAGGGCTTTTAATTTCTTTAGTTTGACTTTGTTTTTGGAGCTAATTGTGAAGAGTTAGTTACTAGAGGGTCTCTTGCAGCTATAGAGCATAGTTTAAGATGAATTTCATCTCCCATTTGTTTTGTATCTCTAAAATCTACTCTCTTTATTAATCTTTCATCATTATGTTTATGTTAAACATGGTTTTGTAGGATTTCTTGGTTGTAATAGGTGGTTAAACATCCTCTAGGGTTTATTGTTTGAAGTTGATGCTTAATTTATATACTTTTTAGAATGGTTTTGTGAATTTATTCTTATGTTGATGTTAGTTGGTGTAATTCTTGGATTATTATGGTTTTACTTGATTTATTTATGTTAGGAAGTGAGTTTAAGACTGAGTGCACAAAGGGTTTCCAGTGACCGAGTTGGAAATATAACCTTAGGCCTTGACCTTTACCCCCAAAATGTCTCGATTGACAAAATCAACATATTTGGTAATTAGAATTTTGTACTAAATGGATTTTGTTGGAAATGCCACCTTAACGTGTTGAGGATCATATGGATGAGAAGGTGGCCAGGTCGAACATAGTCAGGCTGATCCTATAGTATGGTAGAGAGGTGACCAATAGGGTTCCCAAGGAAAGAATTGCCTTTTAAAAGTATCACATTTCATGACTTAGATGTACCGAAAGGAGAATAGGGAGTAGGTGTGAGAAATGGAGGGGGGATATTGAAGTGTAAACCTCATAGCAGTTTCCTTGGACAAACCACAGTATACTCTCACTTCTTAGGCACTTCCTTGAATATAAATCATAATTGCATCAACGAAAACAATTAGCCCTAGCATCATTTCCTAGAGCTTTTCCTTAAAATCAACCCGCTTACTTGTGAATATTTGAAAATAAATTTTAGATTTGTTTTGTTTTAGTTTAGTTTTCTTTTAGATAATCACATTCCAAATCACCCTTCCACTCAAATAGTGAAAAACTTCACTAGCTAAGTACTCAATCCTCGCTAAACCACCTTACCTATGGGATCGATATCTAGACTTGTTAGTTCATTGTATTGCTTATTAGGCAGATGCGCTTGTAAATAAGCTACTTGATTGCTACATGTTGAATGTGACGAGGAAGTTTGATGCCAAGAGTGATGATGGTGTTTTCATGAAGTACTACATAAACAACCATGCTTATAGGGTGAATAAAAGAACCAAGGTTGTGATGGAATCAATTAATGTATGAGTTGATGAATTTTATCTTCCTCAGTGAAACATCTGAACCGTAAGACCCTCATGGTGTTAGTTCTTGAAAAATAGAAGACCCTTACTTGATGCGAAGAAGCTCCACCATCCGATGAAGAAAGCGAATGAGTCAAGTGAGCGTTTGGATCAGAAAGCTAGGCACCCGATTATGGCTAATATCCGAACAACGAGGAGGACTCGTTACATGTGAAGGAGATGATCACGATAGTCTTTGAACACTTACATTCATTCTCTAGAGCCCTCAGGAATTTGGTGCAAAAACCACTATTCACGATGTTGCGGAGATCTGGAAGAGAGTGTACGAGATGAGGGGTGTCATCAGGTGAACCTCTGAGAAAAATGATGGGCTTAAGCCTTATTTGCTACCCCTCGAAAGTTGACCCCGAAAAAATTACAAGGCTCGGAAAAGATGGACTTTAGATAAGTATCAGGAAGAACTATCATAGTTTGGACGCAACAACGTCTAGGATTTATTTCCAAAGCCCCAACATGCAAATATAATTAGCATCAAATAGATCTTCAAGACCAAGACAAATGAAGAAGGAAACATCTTTAAAAATAAAGCTCGTTTGGTTACTTAGGATGAACTAAAGAGTGAGAATGGTGGTTTTTGTGAAAACTTTACCAGTAACTTGGAGCAGTCGATTTGTGCTAGTGGTATTTGATTGCATACTTAAGTTCAAACTTTATCAAATGGACACCAAGAGTGCCTTCTTAAACGGGTATCTTCATGAAGAAGTGTTTGTTACTCAACCTAAATGGTTTGAAGATCCTCTTCATCCTAATCATGTTTAAAAACTAAAAAAGTTTCTCTATGGACTAAAACAAGCACCAAGGGCTTGGTAGGAAAGACTCACAAAATACCTCCTAAAAGGTGGTTACACACGAGGGGGAGCATATCATACTCTCTTCATTCGTAAAAGTCAAAAGAAAGTTATTGTCGTTCAAGTCTATGTGGATGACATAGTCTTCGGATCCACGTCCCAGGTGGAATAGTTTATAGAGGCACGCAGGCACATATTTGAAATGAGCTTGGTTATGTACTTTCACGGGTCTTTGGGTATTAAAAACCAACTCAAAGACCGCTATCTCGCCAAGTGAAAATATGTAAGGAACATGTGGTGAGTTTGGACTTGGTACATCAAATATCGAAGAGAACAAAGAGGAACCCATAACAAGATCACTAAAAATGAAGCCGAGAAGCAGTGCGGGCAGGCTCTCTACACAAATATGATTAGAGCTTGTTGTAGCTAACTTCTGGTATCGGATGCATGTGTTATAGCGTGAAAGTTTGTGTGTGATACTGCATGACTCCCGAGGATAGTCATCTTCTCTTGGTCGAAGATCATCAAATATATTAATGGAACGATGAACAGCGATTATCACACGAGTATACCCAAGAAATCACATCTAACTGGGGTTATGTGATGTTCATTGGGCTAGAAGACGTAGATAATGAAAAAGCACTTACGGTGGGTGTTTCTTCCTTGGCAATGACAACAAGTCTTGGTTCGATAAAAACATAATTGCTGCATAACTTTCCCATGGTTGAGTAGAGATATATGGCAGCTCATAGAGGATGCACATAACTCATTTGGATGAGAAATATGCTTAAAGACTATGGCGTCTCTAGAGGATTCTTAACACTCTACCAAGAAAACCTTAGTGCTATCAACATCTCAAAAAACCCTGCTCAACATTTGAGAACAAAGCACATTAATATAAGGAACCACTACATTTGGAACTTGGTTGAGGACAAAATCATTGACCTTAGGCATGTATCCATCGAAGATCAATTGGCAAACATTTTCACCAAAGGATTGGATGCCTCCAAGTATAAATCTCTTCGGTCCTTCTTAGGGATGCACATTACTAGACAAATGGGATCTCACAGAAATTATTATGCATCTTGTAAGTAAAAAAAAGGAGAATTAGAAATAGAGGGAGGAGCTAGAGAGCAAGAGTGTATATATTTTTCTTGAATTCTTGAAGGTTTTTTTTTACGAAGACATAGACAAATGGGGAGAATGTTGGCTTGAGATTGTCCACATCTTCGTCCCTGGCATTCTACAAGAAGATGGCTGCTTCGAAGATCAGAATTGATGAAAAATTGAAGGATCAAGCTTGAAGTCCCTAGTAGGAATAGGATGTTGTTCGGACTAAGGAAATCATGTGTTGCAAGGACGTTCCGGAAATGGGTGGTCCGGACTAGAAGTGGAGCAGTCGTGGGACACACGTGAGTCTACTACCTTGGAGGCAAAGTTACTTGGGGAGTAAGTAACCTATGGGCTTAAGATCATATAGGAAAGTGGATAATGATCAAATAAAGAAGATAATATGATCTAAGCTATCAAACCAGAATTGGAATCAAATAAGGATTATATTCTAAAGAGGATTCTTAGAAGCGACAAAGTTTCCTATTTTAGAAGCGATGGCAAAGGAAAGTTCAGATAATTAAAGATAGGTTTGGAATCATATTAGGATAATGATCCAACCTTATCTAGTCTTCCATAACCGAATATACAAGGTTAAATATTTGGGTTTTCGGAAGATGCTCAACACGAATTTCAGGAGCAAAGCTTGAAGAAGAACAAGCAAAGTCAAGAAGTCTTGCGAGAGTGTAGAGTACAAATACTCGATTGAGGTATCGCACGTTAAAAGTCTTTCACCTTTGGTGAAAGATGATGGTTCTTGAATTCTTCATTTTATTTTGATATTGTGGGTTATGGGTGTGCAGTGCTTTGAAGAGGATTAGAGGAGTTCATTCTGAATTCACTATGAGTGATTAGGTTTGAAGAGTTTGTTGGTAGAGAAGGAGTCTCATACCATAGGAACTAATTATAAACAACAGATTAGATTAATGGAAATCTTATCATATGGACATAAACCCGTGGACGTAGGTAGGTTGTTGAACCATATGAAAATTGTGTGTGCTTTTTCACTTTTGCTAAATATTTCACATCTGCTATGCACACACTAAGTCCCATATGGGGAGTTTGAACACACTATAGCATTATCCAAATGAGGTCATAGTCCGAACATCAAGGACTACGACCTGGAATGCACACTTATATATGTCAAATATAATTTTCATTTTTACGAACAAAAACTAAAATTATAATCATTGAAAACGTTAATATTTTCAAAAATGTCAAAAACTATTTATATTTTCTATTCTTTGAAAAAGTTAATTCTGAGTTCTTTTAAATTTAGAAAATTTGTGTTTGTAAAAATTTTTATTATCCGTTAAGGTTCATTTTCATACCAGTAGAAGTTCATTTTGAATGAGATATAATTTGCAATATTTTCTCCGATGGATAAGTAAAAAGTTATTTATAAATGCAGTATCAAACTAAAAAAATAATTATAAATTTATTTATCATAGTATATTATATTTATCATACAATATAGTGAAAATATTTTTTATTTAGAAAATTTATAATAACTTTGGAACAAATTATGTATGATGTTATAATTTATTATACTAAATTATTTTAGTGAGTAGTAATTTTATTGAAAGATTTTCTTCACAAAAATTCTCTTATTGATTCGTCTCTAAATTGGTGTATAGGTTTGATCACAAAAAATTTACAACCCTAGAAACATCAACTAAGGTAGCCTAAGTTGCTATAGTATTGATAATGGCTCTAGAGTCTTCCACGGGATGAGTATCCTTTTGTAAGTGACAAAGGTTGACTCGAAGCGCAGAGAGTACCCTAGAGTAAAGGGAATTAAATGTATTTAAAATGGTGAAGAATGCAAAATTAATTGAAAAGAGTAAGAATAATAAAGCAGTGAATACTCTATCGGAGAAAAACTTGGGACGGCTTCATTAGGCAATTTTTTATTATCTTAAAGGCTTCTAATTAGATCCTGAAAGAGAGACAACATATAGATCTCCACCCGAGCCTCGCCCACAAAGCGTTCTACAGTAGATTTGGATTAAGCCGCAGTTCTAGGAGTATGGTAAAAGTGACTTTAACCATATGCATCAAAATCTTAGGCTCTCACTGAGATTCTTTCTAAACACAGAAAAGAGATGATACGTTGATGGGTGGTGAAAGATGTAATCAACAGACTACCTAAGCGTACCCCATTGAGATTATAAGTGCCCGAAGCAAGCTAGTGACCTAAAATGAGAAATTCCATATAGGTTTGTCTAGAGGATGCACTCGGCATCGTAGATATCACAGGGTTAACCTCTAGATGTATTACCTCATCCTACTAGGCAAGATCAAATGATTAAGAACTCACACTTTTGAGATTTTTTGCTCAATTTTCCTTCATTACCTTTGGTTGTGACCCTTAACTCTCACTTCCACTTTGAGAAAGGGGTTTATTACCTCATGATGGAATGAAATGTCCATGATGTGAAGAAAACCAAAACATAGAAAAAAAGAATAGGCAGAAAAAAGATGAGCTTTATTAGAAAGCTTCAAGAGATGAAGACAAAATCAAATAATCAATTCATAAACATTGCATAATTCACTTTTATTAGCCCTATCTCTATATAAAGGGATAAAATACATCTTGGGAGCATTTTAGGTATGTTACAATGATCTCATACCCTTTACATAAAAAAATGGGGTTTCAATCGGGGACTGAGTCGAACGGATGAAATAAAGATTAAAAATTGGGTGATTTCGCACTACCTAACTAGGCGAAAATTTCGCACCACTAAATTGGCCAGATAGCCATTTTCGTCTAAAATTTGGTCGATATTGTGATCTCTGGCCAATTTCACATTGCTACCTTAGTCAATGTGAAAATTTTCCTTTTTCTTATAGCTTTCCATTCTTAGCAGGTTTCCATATTTGATAGATTTTCGTCAGCAAACTCCTTTTGACTTCTCACTTTGTCTAATCATGCTTTTAGGTCTTCGATCCATACGAATTGATTCCCAAACCTTCAAAACTTAGACTAGAGGTCCCAAGATGACCTCATTTCTCATCATCATGCTTTCGAGAATTAAAATGTTATAAGGCTATAAAACACAGAAATAAACAAAAAATTATTAACAAGGTTAGGGATTTAGAAATTCATATAATTTGTTAGGAATGATAATTTGTCACAAAAAAGGTTTTAATATGGAAGAACTATGTACATTTAAATTCCCTTTTTGAGAGGTTATGAGTTATTCTTTTGAAAGGTAAAGTATTATTATGACAAAATATACCAGTTGAGCATTTGCGTGGTTTAATATATTATAATAATGTTTTTCCTCTCTTTGATATTTGTTCTACCTTTGCCTAGCTTAAGAGTGGAAAATACCCATATGGACGACCGCATTGCATATGGGAGTAGTCATGAAATTTTTGAGCCTCCTTTAAGCGAGAGTGAAATGGCACCACTTCTCACTCATTTGGAAATTCTCTAATTATATATTAAATTTAACTTATTTTTGGTATGTAAAAGGGTATGAGATCATTGTAATTAAATAGAGTTGAGGGTGATCAAATGAACTATCTTATGATTATCATTGTTTTGGAGAATTAAACTCTTTATATCTTCATTAAAAGCTTTGTTTTCTAGTTTATTTTCATTCCTTAACTTCTATGTTCTAGATTTCTTCACACATTATGGATCTTGCAACTCAGTCATGGTGATGAATCACCCTTTCTCGAGGATTGAGTAAATCTATGCCACCATCATGACGATCAAAGGGATAAAACGAGCATAAACACAAAGGTCTGTACAGTTTTCAAATCAATCGTAACCTTAGAACTTGTGCTTAATTCTAATTTGGTAAAAGGACCATCTTATTGGGGTTTGGTGATCAAATATAGGTTTAATTCACATTCACTCATACGGAAACCCTAGATATCCCTTAAATCTCCATTAGTATTATTGTTACCAAGCCTCGAGATTTCTTAGATAAGTAAAGCTAATTCTTTTATTCGATTCCCTCTTTCAAACATAATTTTCCAAAAGCTTTTCCTAGGATTAGTATTTTCCATAGGCTAGAATCAACAAAGTCACCTTGCCGGATGAAAACCTATCTTGTAACCAGCTGCAGCAGTTTAGTGATAGGTTTATAAATATTTGTAATTGCATCCCTACATATACCACACTAGAGCACAATCATGGTGCCCTCTAGATCACTTTCTGCTTTAATAACTCTGCTTGAAGTATGGTTTTTCTCACAAGAATTAATCAAAAGTTGTAATGTTAAAATAAAAGTAGCTGAGCTTGAAAGTAAAGTGGTTGAAGTCCGGAAAAGTGGAGAGCACAAACACAAGAACCATAATGAGTTTTATGTAGTCAATGAAATTAAACTAGAGAAATTGTTCTAAAAACACCTTCATAGAATGATGTAGTAGAATGTATGAACGAAACTCTAGCTCAACATGCTAGAAGTATGAGAAAACACCTAGGCTTATCCAATATGTTTTGGGTTGAAGCCATCAATACAGTAGCATACCTTATCAACATTGGTCCTTCAACATCTCTTGGAGAGAAGTTACTTGATAAACTATGGAGGGAAAATGGTGAAATATCTTTCATTGGAAGTATTTTATTGTATTTCTTACAATTTAAAAAAGTGTTATGATCAATGGCATAATAAAGAAATATGAAAATAAAGAAAAACACCATATTTACATGGAAACCCTTGCGGGAAAAACCACGAGTAGAGGAGAAAGCTTCACTATGAATCTAAGAGGAATTACAAAGTACGGCTCATAGGGAATAAACCCTAATGTGTTTATATAACGAAAATATCGAGCACAATGGCTGGCCCTTTTCTACCATGACATATCTATTTTTTCCTCGACTTTTCTTTTCACAAAAAGTCGCAGGGCCTTTAAGTCGAGCGTAAACTGAAAACCAAATTCGAGATTCACAAAACAACAATCTCACCTTGACACGAATTTCCATCATAAAGCGGCTTGTAGCCGAACTCCATATCTCAAAAGCGAGATCAAGCCATACTCATATTTCCCGCAATGAAGCCCCCTGGCTTGACAAAACTCGTGACGAGTCCCACAGTTTGAACAATGCAAACTTGGCTATAGGAAGTGACTTAGTCATCATATATGTCTTGGGTTCCGACTTTACTCACAACAATGTCACCACGAGCAATAAACTCATGCACAAAATGATACCCCACATCGATATTCTTCATCCTCTCATGAAACATCTGATCTTTGGTGAAAAATATAGCACTCTGGCTATCACAAAACAATGTACTGATCTATAACTGATCACTTAGCTTCCCAAACAATCCCTTTAACCAAAGGGCCTCTTTACAAGCACATGCTTGCCATGTACTACGCCTGCGTAGTTAGTGAAAGCCAGCGTAGTGAAGAGTACTTTCAATAATAGCCTGACCTCGATGGTGAACACGTATCACGTAAGGGATCTCCTCTTATAAGATCTTCAACATAATTTAGAATGTCGACATACCTTGCAACTCCATCTAATCTTGCGAACTATAAATGACATTAGATTTAGGCGAGTATGCATGATCCGAATTGATTTCCAAATGTTCCTTGCCGAGGTTTTCCCGTGTACTTGTTGTGCTTATTTGCGTAAGCGAATTTGGACGAGAAACACACCATGGCATACATCAAGATCCTCTGACACTAGATATGGTACTCACAGACATGTAGTCAACCTCCTCATCTCCTTTGTGGACATGGGCGGGGATGAGAGTGCGAAATGGTTGCAAGTGGAGTAATGCAGACTTTGCATTCTTCATGTTGAACCTACGAAACACCTTTTCAATATATCCTTTTGACTCGGGATAAATCTTCACGCCACTCTATCCCTCAAAGTCTCCATCCCAAGTAATTTCTTGGCTGCTCCTAAATCTTTCATCTCAAACTCATTATTAAGCTACGCTTCATAATTCTTATATCTTCTTTACTCTTGGCTGCTATTAGCATGTCATCAACATATAAGAGCATATACAAAAGTAACTTGTCATTACATCATTTGAAATAGACACAACTATCAAAGCTACTCCTCTTAAAATCATGAGAGATCATGAATGAGTCAAATCTCTTATACCATTGTCTAGGAGAATGTTTGAGCCATAAAGACCTCTTAAGTAGCCAGCATAGTCCTCACTTTTTGAAGAATTTGTAAACCCTCAGCGATTGCATAGATGTCCTCCTCGAAGCTCCAGTGTAAAAATGCAATCTTTTCATCCTAACTACTCAAGCTCGTAATCATAAAAGCCTGATCATTCAAGCTTGAATTGAGCTATGCTTCACCACACAAGGAGAATACATACGGTAAGTAAGCCACGGAATCTATTTGTAACCTTTAGCAACTAGTCTTTCCTTGTACCTTTCATTCTCAACTCCTGGTGTGCCTTCTTACTTCTTGAACACCCATTTGATCTGAATGGCTTTCTTCCCTCTAGGTAGCCTCACCATGTCCCCTGTCCAGTTTTTATGAAGAGGCTCCATCTCTTCTTGCATAGCAACCATCTGCCCACGAATCACTCTGACTCTTGCCTCTTCATAAGTGGATGGCTCTTATTTAGACTTCGATATTATACGCTACACTGGCATATCTGACGAATCATTCACCATATTTTATGGTGGCTTAATAGCTCCCTCTTATCTACATCCTTTAGCAATAGAATCTAGTTACCTTTGGGCTGAAGCGTGGGAACACTCTACTCATACGAGATTAGGAACGAAACAGTACGAAACTCACGTTTTATCAACTCTTTATGGTCTCAACAACTATAGTCTTTAGAAGCTAAGACTTGAATCATGGAAGTCTTATCAAAAATCACATCTCTGTTAATTATAAATTTCTTGGTTTTCGGATAACACAATTTATAGCCTTTCACACTAGACTTATACCCAAGAAATATACACTTTATTGATCTAGGTTCTAACTTCCCATTATCAACATGGGCATATGCAGGGCATCCTGAATTTTCAAATCACGGGCCGGTGCGGGACTCTGGGACCATACCTCTTGAAGAGTCTTCTTCTTTATAACAACTGAGGGAGAACGACTGATCAAATAACATGCAGTGGACGCGGATTCTACCCAAAAAGACTTGACAGCGAGCATTAGAAACATGCACGACCTTCTCCATGAAGTCTGATCATGCGCTCCATTTACTCCGTTATGTTGTGGAGTATGACTAGTGTCTGATATCCTAACAATTCACTTTTTTTTTTTTTTTGCAAAGTTTTTAAATCATGGAACAAAACTCTAACCCATTAGTAATCTGAAAGACACACTTCACACCTCCATATTTGCTTCTCGATCATTGTCTTCCAATCCTTGAATGTTGAAAACACATCACTTTAGTTTCGGGGAAGAATACCACTTACCTTACGTAGAAATCATCGATGATTGTCAGCATATAAGTAGTACCTCCATAGAAGAGACTTTCGGTCCCCCGAGGCACGAATGTAGATGAATCAAACGACCCCTTTGACTTATGAATTTCTAAAGAGAATCTAACTTCGAACACATTTCCCAGCATGAGTGCTCCTGTAGTAACTTACTTGTTTTTGCCCATATAAGTCCTCTTCTACTCGAATTTTCATACCATTTCACTCATGTACCCAAGAAGACACATACACGGAGCTTTAGTAATATCACCCTCCCCTTGATAGACGAGATCTGTGATAGCATCTCTTGTAACAGTGGAACCTTGTAGAACATATAACATAGTTGTCTTTTGATGACCCTTCATCACAACTAGGGCTCATTTACTAATCTTCATAACTCCACTTTCACCAGTTGTACCCTTTTGCGTCAAGATTACTTAAGGATATCAAATTCCTTTTCAAATCAGGAACATGTTTGACGTCACCAAGAGTACGAACTACTCCATCAAACATAATTAATGCTACTGTCCCAATACTTGCTACCTTACAAGATGCATTGTTACCCATCAAAACCGCACCTTTATGCACAAGTTCGTATGTAGAGAACCAGTCCCGATTAGGAGTCATGTGAAACGTACAACCAGAATCTAAAATCCAATTCTCACTAGCTCTCAAATCAGCATCTAACATAACCAGAAGTTCTCCATCAGTCTAATCTGATTCCACAACACTAGCCTCACTAGTCCTAAATTTCTCTCCTCATTTTCCCCCCGAATTTCTTCTCCTTATTCTCTGACTTGAAACACTCCTTCTTGATGTATACTTTTCTTACAGTAATTTCATATTCTATTAGAATTCCTGGATTTAGACCTTTTCCTCTGTTCTTCACCAGAATTCTTCTCTTGTGGTCTACCACGTACAAACAAGCTATCTCCATGCGCTTCAGGCCCTATAATTAATTGCTTCATTTTCTCCTTAAAAAACAGAGCCTCATAGACTTCATTTAGGGTTAGGGTATCACGACTATATAAAATCGTATCTACAAAGTGGCATGCAATTAGGAAGCCCGAACCTGTGACATTAACCTAAATATTCTTCTTCATATTCAACCTCAAGTTTCCAAATCTCTGACAATTTTGTTAAAAAAGGTCGTGAGGCTATTCTAAGACGCACATTACGCCGCTGCGGTGTGAATACAATGTCGGCTGCCAGTCTGACTTGCTCGTAGACTTTTTCTTCGTGCACAACTCTTTGACTTCAACCATAACACATCGTGATCTTCTCGCTAGAATGTCTTGCGAGAATCGGTCGATAGAAATAAGGTGAATGCGAGATAGTGCTTTCTGATCCTTATGTTCTTTCTTCTCTTTTGTCAGCGATGGCGGCATCTTGTGAAGCCACACAGCAAGTAGCCGTCTAGATCCATATGTGCGGCGCATCACACATCTTAACGCCTGACGAAAATACAGTACTATGATCCCGACAAAGGGAATTTCAAATTTCATGGTTGCCATTAATAAGATTCGGAAAAACCTAATGGCTCTGATGCCACTTGTTATGATGATAGCCTGATAAAGAAATCTGAATAAAGAAAACACATCATATTTACGTAGAAACTGAAAGGACCCAACTCGGGTTTCCTCTTCCTTACTCGAGTAACCCTCCTGGCACTCCTACAGATTTGATAAAACATTTCTTTTAAACCCTTTTCAAAAGTGAATCCGTGGAGCGAACCCATTTATCTGATTACGCTCATTAAAACCTTATTAAACATAAGTGGGAGATTTATATATATATATATATATATTTTTTTTTTATTTTAAACATTGAACCCTTTTTATATGATTAAATTTTGCAGAAAATCGGGTAGAGTTTTCTCTGTTTTTCGGACATCTCCCAATTTACAACACCTGTAATAAAACATTTACACTACCAAAAATATTCATTTACTCTACATCCAACTACGGGACATCGAGTCCACGAGAAATTTCAAATGGAATTTAAAATCCTTTTCTAAACACCATAGAAATATAAGCAATATTTTAAAACATATATACATTACAAAATGAAGGTGCACAAGTAGTTATTTAAAATAAGGTTTATACATTTTCCAAAAGTGGTCGTCGCGTGAGGTGAAAGTGTTACT